>PVKU01004228.1:0-151994 GCA_004027475.1 Anoura caudifer
TTTTTTTTTTTTTTTTTTTTTTTTTTTTTTTTTTTTTTTTTTTTTTTTTTTTTTTTTTTTTTTTTTTTTTTTTGAGATAGGCCTGTAATGATATGGATTTCCCTCTTAGGATTGCTTTCCCAGGGTCCCATCGATCTTGGATTGTTGTATCCTTATTTTCATTTATTTCAATGTATCTTTTGGTTTCTGCCTTGATCTCATTGTTGACCCATTCATTGTTTAATAACATGTCATTTAGCTTCCATGTCTTTGTGTATTTTTCAGTGTCCTCATGATTAATTCATAGTTTCATAGCACTGTGGTCAGAGAAGATGCTTGATATTGATTTCAGTCTTCCTTAAATTTATTGTTTTGCATCCTAAAATGCGGTCTATCCTAGAAAACATTCCAAGTGCATTTGAAGTGTTTATATTCCACTGCTTTGAGATGAAATGCTCTGAAGATATCAATTAAAGCCATTTGATCTAGTGTGTCATTTAATGCTGCTGTCTCCATGTTGATTTTCTGTCTGGAAGCTCTATCCATTGAAGTCAATGGAGTGTTAAAATCCCTGACTACAACTGTATTTCTGTCGATTTCTCCCTTTAGGTCCATCAAAATTTGCTTCACATATTTAGACGCTCCTATGTTGGGGACATAAAGGTTTACTAGGGTTATATCCTCTTGTTGGATTGTTCCCTTTATCATTATGTAGTATCCTTCTCTTTATCTTACTAAAGACTTGGTTTTAAAGTCTATTTTCTTGGACATAAGCACTGCTACCTCAGCTTTTTCCATTTGCATGAAATATCTTTTTCCAACCCTTTACTTTTAGTCTGTGTATCTTTTGATCTGAGATGAGTCTTTTGGAGGCAGCATGTGTATGGGTCTTACTTTCTTATCCATTCAGCTACCTTATGTCTTTTGGTTGGGGCATTTAAGCCATTTACAATTAAGATGATTATTGGTAGGTACATATTTAGTGCCATTTTATTGTTAGACTATTTTACCCCGTTTTCATTCTTTCTCTTCTTCCTCTGCTTCTCTTTCTTCTAGCAAGCCCTTTAACATCTGTTGCAGTACTAGTTTGGTGTTAACAAACTCATTTAGCTTTTTCTTGTCTGGGAAGCTCCTTATTTTTCCTTTGATTTTACATGATAGCCTTGTGGGGTATAGTAGCCTCGGTTGGAGGTCCTTGCTTTTCATCACTTGAATATTCCACTACACTCCCTTCTGGCCTGAAGTGTTTCTGTTGAGAAATCAGATTGACAGTCTAGTGCTCCCTCAGATGTAACTACCTGCTTTTCTCTTGTGGCTTTCAGGATTCTCTCCTTGTCTCTAAGCCTTCTCATTGTAATCATGATGTGTCTCAATGTAGGCCTCTTTGGGTCCAACTTTTTGGGACACTCTAGGCTTCCTGGACTTGTATGATATTTTCCTTCACCAGATTAGGGAAGAGTTCAGTCATTATTTCTTCAAATAGGGTCTCCATCCCTTGCTCACTATCTTCTCCTTCTGGTGTTCTCATGATGTAGATGTTGTTATGCTTCATGTTGTCCAAAAATGTTTCTTAAACGATCCTTATTTTTTTTAATTCTTTTTCCTGTTCTGTCTGGGTTTTTTCTACTTTGTCTTCCAAATCACTGATTCAATCCTCTGCTCCATCTAACCTACTGTTTATTCCTTCCAGTGTATTATTTATTTCAGATATTGTATTATTTCTGACTTGTCCTTTTTTTAGGTTTCTATGTCTTTTTTCACACTATTGAGCATTCTTATAATCATTACTCTAAACACTGTTTCGGATAAATTGCTTGCCTCCATTTCATCTCATCTTCTGGAGAATTCTCTTGTTGCATTTGGAGTCTGTTTCTTTGTCTTTCCACTTTGGCAGCTTCTTTGTATTTTCCACCTTAGTTGTTAAACTAATCAGTGATATAGCCATAAGGTGTAATCAGCAGTCTGGTTTAAGCACCATAGGGTGGGGCAGAATAATTCCTGCAGGAAGGGTTATTGCTTCCCCTCAGGCTGATGCCACTTGGAGAGGAGTGCTTTGCTTGAGAAAGATGGCTTCTGCAGTATGGGGAATGACTCAGCACAAGGACACAGGAGGCTATTCCTTCAGTTCTTTCCTCAGAGCCACTATCCCCAAACTCTCCTCTAGTGCACTCTGCCTTCCCTCTGCTGGAGCCTAGGACAAGTGGCTGCAAGTGAAATTTTCTGTGTTGGCCCTTTAAGAGGCTCTCTGCATCTCAAGTGTTCTCTCCTGGTATGCAGAAACCCCACTGCTTTTCACAGCTGGATGCTATCTGGGTTCTGTTCTGGCTCTGGTGCTGTAGACTAAGGAGCCCAGCTTAAGGTTTAGACTCCACACTTCTCAGGAGGAACCTCCCAACCACTGAAATATCCCTCTGGAACTCAGCTGCTGCTGGTAGAAGCCCCACCAGCCCTCTTATGCCTCCTCCGCACTCCCTACCAGTCTCAATTGTTGTGAAGTGGTTTCTTCTGTCTGTCCTTGGTTATAAGGCTTCTCTCCAGGCAGTGTTCAGTTGGTTATTCAGGATGATTTCCCCAAAATTTATCTGTAATTTCAGATTGGTCCTGGGAGGAGGTTAGTGTAGCTTCCACTTACTTCTCCTCCTCCCTGGATGTTCCAATCATACCTTCAAAGATATCTTAATTCTGGAACAGTTAGAACTATGCAATTTGACTAAAATCTATTACATTTCATTATGCTATGAATACATTCAATGTCTTGGAAAATAAGAAGATACTGTAGCTGAATATATCCAATCTAAGAAATGCATGTTGTGCCTAGTATACAGAAGATATGGCAATACTTGCAGTCAGGGATAGAAAAAAGAAGACAACCTTCATCCTTGAAACAGTTCCATTCTAGTAGAGGGAAGAAGAGATTATGTTTCTATTTTAACCACAAAATGGATACAAATTTGAAAATAGAGGCACAAGTTATCACAGGCTAAGTGCATGATATATAGATAAAGGTGATTTTTTGTTTGGTTTTGTTCAACCTACAATTAAAGTTGAATATGGATAAAGTAAAGGGCACAGGTGAATTTTCACAAAGTGGCTATGGCCCCATAATCACCAGCCAGAGCATGACAAAAAACATAACCATCATCCAGAAGAAATCATCTATGCTTGAGGACTTTTCAAAGACTCAGATTATTGGAGCAGGGAAAAAGCCATGGCTGACCAGCCTTGGTGACATCTAATGGTAACAGGATGGGCGGGGAAAGTGGAACTGAGGCAAAGTCTTCATGAGGGTTTCTGCTACAGGAGGTGAATAATGCATTCCTGATAAGACTGAGTGAGTGAAAACACAAAGGCCAGGATGTATAGACCAGCTGTCTAAAGGAGATGCTGGTAAACAAGGGCTGGTTACTTATTAATAGATGCTAGTTATGCCTGAGAGAACTAAACATATCAGGGAGAACCTTCTCCTTTGCTTCTCTGAAGAGAGGCTTGCTGAGCATATCTCTTGATTAGTATCTCTTGAATTTTAGGAATGCTCTCACTCTTTAAAAGCAATCTCTCTCCCCTTCTATTAGTTTTGTTGTATGTTTTTTGTCTTTGGCAGCCTAAGTTAATAAAGACTATGGTTTACTGAGACCCCATGTTTTAGATATGATGTAGTTACTGGCCAAGGGAAGAAAGTGCACTGGATGAAAGGAAAGGACACCCACACATCAATCTAGACCCTTCACTTTGACGCTGGGAGGCCACTGATCTTTCCCTAAATGAACATGAGACCACGAATTTGCCCTGAATTGGACATATGGCATGAAAGGTGTCTAACACAAAGGAGATTAGAAGAACAGTAGTCCAGGGCTCTGTGCTCAACCGGAAAGGAGGCCAGGAAGGCTTGCACTGCTTTATGAATTTATTTCTCCCCTCTTTCCAAAGGGGTATGATAGAAAACTCTTAAGGGATTTATGGAGACTGTTCTATGGGGAATGGGAAGTATAGGGGGGCAAGGAGAGAAGGGGAGACTAGGAAGGAGCTGAAGAGAAAGGAGAGAGAGAAGTAATGAGGGATGGGACAAGGAGGAGGAAAGCAACACAAATCTTTACAGTTTTAAGTAACATAAATTCCATAGGGATCAAGTATGCTGCATCAAGGAAGACAAGTTCATGCTGGGTGTCCAACTGCCTGAGTTTTATACCTAAGGGAACACACAAAGGGAAAGACATAACTGTTAAATAGATAAGGAGAACGACCTAACTGAAGGCACAGAGGTGAGTAGCCTCATTTTGTTTTAGGATATTTTGCATTCTTAGACAAGAGAACTGAAATGAAAGAGAAGAGGTAGATTCACACAGGTGCTGAAGTCACTAAAGAAAGGGAGTGCTGACTCAGACTTAATTATAGTGGGTAGTAATGAGAATGGAGAGGTGGCTCAAAGGCTTACATCCTCTTCCTAAGAGCTCAGTCTTCTCACAGTGCTCCCGGGCCATCTCCATGGGCTTTTCCAGATACTGCCTTACAGATGTGTCCACTGAGGCACAAGAGTGAACAGCAGGATACACAAACTTCGGGAGCTATTGCTTTAATTGAGAATGCAAACAAGACTCTTAAATTGCTTTCAATAGCTAAATCAAGATAGTTAACACTGGAAAAACAGTCCTTCCCCCTGCTTTTCCCCTCTCTATCTCTCATCTTTCCTACTAACTCTCCCTTCCCTCGCCCCATTCCTATTTACTTGTTACTTATAATTCTTGTTCTTGCAAGCAATTATTCCCTTTCTCTCTGGTTTTGCCTGCATGTTGATGACTAAAGATCCCCCTTTATCTTTACTCCTAGGTTTTATTCTGTCTCCTCTTCCCTAATTTCTGTTCCTCATTTATATATCTTATTCAATTTTTGGTATATAATTCATTTATTCTCCAAGATATTAGTAGAGCTTCTATATAATTGTAAATACTAAATGGCCACTACTATAACTTACTGAGCATATATCACATGGCAGTTACTTTAGAAAATGTAAACGAATCCTCACAATTTGAGGCAGTAGTCATCTCCACATTAAGAAACCGAGGAGCAGAGAGGTTAGCAGAAGGTAGAACATGCCCAGGGAGATAATCAGCGGTAGGGCTGGGCATGCCTCATTCTGAAATCCATGACCCACTGTCCAAAATCCGCTGCACTCTCTACTCCCTAATCCAAAATTTAATCCAGTTCTTATGATCCTGATTTTGTGCCTTCTTGAGCCCTACACAAGGACAGATTCAAAAGAACATACGGGAATTGCTGCTATGAATCTTTGGGCCTCCTCCTCCCCCCATTCATGGTGAAATCTTAACGCTCAAGCCTCTGGTAGTTGGAGGTGGGGCCTTTGGTGGGTGCATAGGTCACAAGGGTGAAGCCCTCATGAATGGCATTACTGCCCTTATAGAAGAGACCTCAGAAAGCTCCCCTACCCTTCAACCACTTCAGAAAGGAGAGAAGCAGCTATAAATGAGGGAGCAGGTCTCACCAGATACTGAACCTGCCAGCACCACAGCCTTGACTTAGGACTTTCAGCCTCGAAACTTTGAGAAATAAATTCTGTTGTCCAGAAGTAACCCCTTTATAGTATTTCATTTTAGCAGCCCAAACAGACTAAGACAAGTACTCAACGGTACCTTTTCTTAGCAAAGCATGATGTAGTTATAAATAATTTAAAAGAAAAAAAGTGAAGCAGAAATGAGACCAGAAAAGAGTAAAAGTTACCGAATGCCAGTCTATTCTTTTCGACTGACTATCTTCTTTGTATGAGGCACAGGGGTCAGTGTTGGAATCCCTGGAGCAAGACCATGCTTGCCGTTTCCGAAATTCTCTGGTATTGAGCTATAAGTCTCATTTTTTAAACAAATATATAGTCTTGCTGTGTCATAAATGAGATAGTGTAAGTAAACCATGCAAGGTGAGGTCTGGAGTCTCGCCTCCAGTTTTTTGTTTGTTTTTTCACCCCCCTCCACATGAGCGCCTTCCTTCCCTCTGTCCCTTGCAGGCTCTCTTGCTGCCCTGATGATGGCCCTTCCTTCCTGAGGCCTGAAGGTGGAGGATTAGGAGAGCTCCACAGGTTTCTCCACCAGCAGTCTTCCCAAATATCAGTGTTCAGGGTCTGTGTCACGAACAGGGACTCCCTAGGCTCATTACTGAGAGCAAATCTTTGAAGGCATAAGGCAAACCGTAAACATATCATGGGTTTAAAAGTCAAATGGGGTTCAAGTCTTTGCTCTGATAACTTACTAGGGCTAGGGTCTCTAGGTCACCCTCTTAATACCTTAAATCATGCATCTGTAAGAGAGAGATAATATTATTTCTGCAGAGGGTTAGATGGCTGAAGTGGCAAAATATACTCCAAAGCACGGAGCACTGGGTAAGAAACATAATAATTGGACATTGAGTCTTAATAATAGCACCAGTGAAAAAGAGCAGAGATGTGTCCAGTGTATGCCAAGCATTTTTCTTTATGCAAATTTCCAGAACTCTGGAGTCACGGTCACACCATATTACTTGAATGCATTTAGTCATTCCAATATTGTGAAGCACCTTACAATCCTCATGTACCTAATAATAATATTCATTTTTGAGGAGTTATACTAAAACTTGGGGTGTGCTCTAGGCTGAGTGCTTGTTGCCTCCCTCAGTCTGTACGTTGAAATCCTAACTCTGATAGATCTAGGAGGTGGGGACTTTGTGGGAGCCCTGACCTCTTGAATGGGATTAGTGCTTCCACCATGCCTACAACAAACCCGGAAGAAGGCCCTCACCTGACCAAGCAGGTACCCTGACCTCAGACTTCCAGCTTCCAGAACTGTGAGAAGTAAGTTTGTTGTTTATAAGCCAGCTAGTTTGTGATATGTTGCTATAGCAGCCTGAACAGACTAAGACTGTGGGACAGAGTTGATGTCATCTCACAATGTCAAAAGAATGGTGTTAACAGCATTTTAGATATGAGGAGCTGTGAGCCCTGATGGTCTAAGACACCTGCTTAAAGTTGCACAGCTAACAAGTACCCATTTGCATTACTATGATGCCAGACTAGGTGATACCTGATTGCTATCATCCCTACCAGTCAGTTTGTAAAAGAGTTTTATGAAAGATGCTAATAAGCCTCAAAGTGTATATTCTACAGGTATTATACATTGACATATAATAGGAAAGGGTTCAGTTTTATTGTGAATACTAACATTCTATATAAGGTATATTTATATTTTTAATTAGTATCATATAGCTGCATGACAAAGGTTATTGAAAATAACTTTTAAAAGGTCAATGGTGGGTACAAAATATTAAATATTATATGTATATATAATTCTTACCAATTCTTCTTTCTCAAAAGAAAATTTAAGTAGAACTAAGAATGGAATGGTTATCATCATAAATGCATGAATTCCATAAAGATTTTTCCATCTTACTTTCAGGTCCTTTATGTCTTCAGAATGAAGAGGAAAAAATTATCAGATGGATAAATATTCCCTCATCATTTGATGAACTTTGGACCTTAAGTGAGTTGTCCATATGTTATAAGATAAATAGAAATAGCCTGCCTCTGAATGCCCCAATGATAATAAAAGGTGAATGATTCCCAACACACAGTGCATTTGATACATATTATATCCCCTACCAATAAGGCAACCATGGATGTAAATAAAATAAATCTCTGTCACCTTGTACATTGACATAAGAGATGATGACAATGCAGCGCAGCAATCAGGCGTGCCGTGGTTCAAACTGGCACTGAAACCTTGGGTAGTTTACCTTACAGCTTGCTGACTTCACTTTGCTCATCTGTACAATGGAGACAGGTGACTTCCCTACTTGGCATTTGTGGGAATTAAATGAGATGCTATATGTGAATTTCGCTGGACACAAACATACTCAGTGCATGTTTGTACTACTATATTTGATGAATTAATTCGTCATAGAACTGTGGAATATAATAGAAAATTTAGGCAAGATCCTTTTCTCTCGCCTAAGAGAAAAGGATCTTGTGGGAGTGTCCAATGCACAGCCCACAGGCTGCAGGCGGCCCAGGATGGCTACGAATGCAGCCCAACACAAAATAGTAAATTTACTTAAAACCTTTTTGTTGCTCATCAGTTTTCGTTAGTGTTTGTGTATTTAATGTGTGGCCCAAGATAACTCTTCCTCTTCCCTTGTGGCCCAGAGATGCCAGAAGGTTGGATGCCCTTTGGGGAACTAAGGTACTCATTCTTTTGCATTTTACTTTATAACTAACTACTTATAATTTTTCATTAAGTAATGAGCTCATTATGGAAAATGGAAAATAAATAAAAACATTAAGCCTGTCAAAAAATTGGCTACAAAATTCAAAAAAACTAAAACATCCATTATTATTTATTTTGCTTTTTAATGATACAGTTATGTTATAGAATTTACCATTCTTCATTTACAATAACATAGGTAGTGGTCTCATTATATATTCTTTATAAACTTAACTTAGGGTTTATAATAACTTAGCAAGTGGAAATAACCTCTATTTAATCATTTCTCATTTTCAGGCATTTAGACCTTTCCTATTTTTGCCTCCAATAAAGAGCAAAGCTGTGTTCCAATTACTATCTTTATTGATAATCTTAAACATTAAAAAAACTTCTAGCCCTGACTGGTGTGGCTCAGTGGGTTGAGTGCCAGCCTGCAAATCAAAGGGTCACTGGTTTGATTCCCAGACAGGGCACATGCCTGGGTTGCGGGCCAGGTCACGGGTATGGGGCGTGGGAGAGGCAAGCACACATTGATGTTTCTCTCCCTCTCTCTCCCCCTTCCTCACTCTCTGAAAATAAATAAATAAAATCTTTAAAAAAATCATTCTATTTTTAAAAGATACATCATTAAGAGAGTAATTACTAAGGATAAGAGCTAGAGCAGCCTAAGGGAATTATAATTATTTGAACTTAAATTTCTTTGATTTCTAATAAAGTGGTACATTCCTCTATCTTTTAACATGTGTTATGCTTTCTCTTTTGGGAATTATTTGTTCATATCCCTTGGTCTTTGTATTTTATTTCCCTTGTCATTTTATAGAGTTTCTCATATCAAGTATTCTGAGCTTTTGCTTTTATGGAAATTTATTTGTATCATTTTATTATTTGTCCTTTAACTATATTCCTTTTTGAAAATGCACTGATTACTTAATTTTTCCTTTATTTTTTTGCTTGTAAGCTTAGAGAATCCTTTCCTTGTTTCTTCCCATTTGTTTCATAGGAAAGTTTTAATTCCAAAGGCTTTGGAAAGTATCTCACATAAGTATAAACACACAAGTATACACACACACAAGTATAAACATCAAATAATATTAAATTATTAGACATACTGTAGTAACAGGAAATTTTAATATGAACATCATAGGTAGAAAATAAAATAGTGTGGAATAACATTGAAAAATATCCAATTCTAATTATATATCTGTGAACTCCTGTGCTGTCCTTGGGACACTAAACATATTTTAACACAACGTTTTGGTCTTAAGCGGTAAATATCATTGTGATCTCAATGTAAGTTTGCAAACACTCACCAACAATTTATTTTCATCTTTAATCAAGGAAGTACCAGCCCTTAGTTCATTATTTAATTAAAAATTGCCCTTGCAGTTTCAGAAGCAATTAAAATGAAAGGCTACAACTTAACTAATCTCAGTCATCATCATAATCTTCTAACTGGTTATAATTGTGAATACTAAAAATAACCACAGGCCTCTCAGCAATGCAACCCATCCTTCAAGCTTTTCCTTTTCCTGTTCACTGATGAAAATTCAAACATATTTTAAATAATTTCTTCTAGTACTTATTTTAAAAATAAAATTTAACAGCATATAAACCATGCTGGAAAAAAAAACAGACTACTACAATAGTAACATAAGATTTTGGACTTAAAAATTGAAAGAGCTGGACTTTTCAAGTTTTTCCCCAATTTTTTACACACACACACACACACACACACACACACACAGAAAATTTCTGATTTCAGTAAGTCACCTGAAAATTCTGAACTTCCAATATCTCAGACAAATATAGTTGGGATTCACTCCTACATCACAGGGGTTAGATGATGATAAAAACAAAAAGATTAGGATCAAGAAAACACTGGGGAAAAAAAGAGTAGGATAGAAGATGTTAAAGTCTTTGATAACTGTATTAATAGTAAGACATTTTCAAGATTCTGAAATGACCAAATACTAACAATCCAGATAATTATAGTTTTAAAATTTCTATATTTCTCTATGGGCTCAAGAAAAGAATGAAGAATATCCTCAGCACCAGAAATGATTTTATAGTTGTCTGGAGCAGCCCTCTCCCCTCTGCTAACGCTTGATGTATCTCTAATGTCCCCATAAACAGAGACTTGAAAAATCTTCAGTGAGCAGTCATTTTATAACCTGACAGCTCTCATAACTTGGATGCCCTCCACTCCGCCTCTATGAAGCCGGCATTTATTTCTCATACCTCCTAGCCATGGTCCTAGTTCGGTCCTTGAACTATTCCCCAGACACATGCTGTGCCTTTTGCTTCAAGCATTGTCTGTTCTTAATGCTCTTCACTGATCCCCCCTCTATTCTACGTTTGTCTGGTGAGCTCCTATGCATCACTCCAGTATAGCTTACTTGTAAAAGTTCATCAGGCATAGCTCTCTTGCAATCCAGACACCTAGGTCAAAGCACCTTAATTATACTGTATCTCCTTTTGAAAACTAATCGCAATTGGAATTAAATCAGTGTTATGACAATTTGTGCCTCCCTCACCAGTCTGCAATCTCCATTGGAACCTTTCTTGTTCCTTGCCTACATCTAGTAGAGTACTTGATAAATACAGAGCTGGAAGAAGAGGTTCAGGATTTATCACTAGATAGCCAAACCCTTGGAAATAAAGATCACCCGGAGAGAATTTCAATAATCAGGAAAATGAGGATAAAAAGCTTTACACAGAAACAGATGGATAAGAGGCAGATGGGGAAAGGGAAAAAAAACATACAAGGTCTACGTAAAAGAGCACTTTTCAAAAGGTTTTATCACAATCTGCTCCCTTGCAACTTTTAATGCTTTTGTCTTTAATATTTAATGAATTCACATTCACCTCGATTTACACATAGCAGGTACCTTAAAGCAAATGTCTACTGATTTATGTTGTTTCAATCTACATCAAATTAGCCCTGGTCAGGCAGCTCAGTTGGTTAGATCATTGTCCAGATAGGCCAAGGTTGCAGGCTCGATCCTTGGTCAGAGCACATACATGAGCCAACTAATGGATGTACAAATAAGTGGAACAACAAAGGGATGTCTCACTCTCTCTCTCACTCTCTCTCCTCCCACTTCCTCTCCCTCTAAAATCAATCAATAAATACAAAAATTAAAAAATCTCCATCAAATTTACTTCTCTGCACATAAAGAAAACATTTATAATATGTTCTCCCCATGTCTTGACTTTCATTTGTTTTTTAATTGAATTTATCGGGGTGACTTAATTCACAAAACCATAGAGGTTTCAAGTGCAAAACTCAACAAAAGATCATCTGCATACTGCATCGTGCACCCATCGCCCAAAGCAAAGCCTCTGTCTGCCCCCATTTATTCCCTTTGCCCACCTCCACCTATCCCCCTTTAACCAGCGGCTAGCACCTACTTTTGTCTGTGTCTATGTGTGTGTGTGTATATCTGTATATAGATATACATATAGATATACATATATCATATACATATGCATATATCTATATCTACATACATATCTGCATATATCTCAAAACAGATAGGCAAAAATAACATATATAGATAGATATATGCTATATATAACATTATAGATAATGTTATATATATAATGTATATATAGATATATTGTATATTTAACATGTATATAGTATATAAGGTGAAATAAGGTTAAGGGATAAAGCAAAAAACATATATACATATATATTTGTGTGTGTGTGTGTGTGTCTGTATGTATCTATTGACAGACACAGACAAAAATAATATATATAGATATTTATACATACATATGTATACATTATGGATATGTTATATATACATTATGTATACATTATATAGATATATACACATACATATATATGTATATGTTTTCCTTTTTTGCTTTATCCCTTAACCTTATTTCACCCAGTCCCCCAAACCCACTCCCTCTGAAAGCTGTCAGTCTGCTCCATGTATCCATGTCTCTCTATTTTGTCCTTCAGTTTATGTTGTTCATTAGATTCTGCATATAAGTGAAATCATGTGGTATTTGTCTTTCTCTGACTGGCTTATTTATTTTTTAAAAATATATTTTATTGATTACTCTGTTACAGTTGTCCCATTCCCCCCTTTATGCCCCTCCACCCTGCACATACCCTTCCACCTGCATTCCCCCCCACCCCATGGAGTTCATGTCCATGGGTGGTACATATAAGTTCTTTGCCTCCTACATTTCCTATACTATTCTTAACCTCCCCTTGTCTATTTTCTACCTACCATTTATGCTACTTACACTCTGTACCTTTCCCATTCTCTCCCCTTCCCATTCCCCCCACCCCGATAACCCTCCATGTGATCTCCATTTCTGTGACTCTGTTCCTGTTCTAGTGGTTTGCCTAGTTTTTTTTGTTTGTCTGTCTTTTAGGTTCGGTTGTTAATAGCTGTGAGTTTGTTGTCATTTTACTGTTCATATTTTATATCTTATTTTTCTTAGATAAGTCCCTTTAACATTTCATATAATAAGGGCAGGATTATGATGAACTCCTTTAATTTGATGTTATATGAGAAGCATTATCTACCCTTCTATTCAAAATGAAAGCTTTGCTGGATAGAGCAATCTTGGATGTAGGTCCTTGCCTTTCCTGGCTTTGAATACTTCTTTCCAGCCTCTTCTTGTCTGTAAGATTTCTTTTGAGAAATCAGCTGATAGTCTTGTGGGAATTCCTTTGTAGGTAACTCTCTCCTTTTCTCTTGCTGCTTTTAAGACTCTCCCCTTATCTTTAATCTTGGCTAATGTAGTTAAAATGTGCCTTTGTGTTCTCCTTCTTGAGTCCAACTTCTTTGGGACTCTCTGAGCTTCCTGGATTTCCTGGAACTTTATTTCCTTTGCCAGATTGGGGAAGTTCTCCTTCATTATTTTTTCCAAATAAGTTTCCAATTTGTTGCTCTTCCTCTCCTCCTTCTGGCACCCCTATGATTTAGATGTTGGAATGTTTAAAGATGTCCTGGAGGTTCCTAAGCCTCTACTCACTTTTTTGAAGTCTCATTTCTTCCTTCTGTTCTAGTTAAATGTTTCTTTCTTCCTTCTGCTCCAAATTGTTGACTGGAGTCCCATTTCCTTCCCCTCACTGTTGGTTTCCTATACATTTTCCTTTATTTCACTTTCTATAGCCTTCATTCTTTCCTTTTGACCATATTCAACCAATTCTGTGAGCATCCTGATTACCAGTGTTTTGAACTGTGCATTTGATAGGTTGGCTATCTCTTAGTTGCTTAGTTGTGTTTTTTTCTGGAGCTTTGATCTGTTCTTTCATTTGGCCATTATTATTTTTTTTTTTGTCTCAGTGTGCCTATTATGTAGTAAGGGGTGGAGTCTTAGGTGTTCACCAGGGCAGGGCAACCCACTTGGCTGCATTGTGGTACTGTATGTGGGGGAGGGGTCCGAGAAGGAACACTGCCACTTGCTCCACTCTCTGTGACTGGCTTATTTCATTTAGCAAAATAATCTCCAGGTCTATCTATGCTGTCACAAAAGGTAAAACTTCCTTCTTTTTTACAGCCAAGTAGTATTCCATTGTGTAAATGTATCACAACTTTTTTATCCACTCATCTAATGATGGGCACTTGGGCTGTTTCTGAAACTTGGCTATTGTATAGTAAAGATCATATGCGACAAATTCACAGAGCCAACATCATACTCAATGGACGAAAACTAAAGGCGTTTCCCTTAAGATGAGAAACGAGACAGGGATGTCTGCTTGCACCACTCTTATTCAACATAGTACTGAAAGTCCTAGCCACAGCAATCAGACAAGAAGAAGAAATGAAAGGCATCCAAAGAAATAATAGAAAGGAGGAAGTAAAACTGTCACTATTCATAGATGACAAAATACTGTAAATAGAAAACCCTAAAGATTCCACCAAGAAACTAATAGATCTAGTAAGTGAATTCAGCAAAGTAATAGGACACAAAATTAGTATTTAGAAATTGGTGACATTTTTATACACCAGTAATAAACTATCAGAAACTAAAAGAAATTAAGAAAACTATCCCCTTTTACTATCGCAACAACAAAAAAGTGAGTATCTTGGAGTAAATTTAATCAATAAGGTATAAGACCTGTACTTGGAAAATTATAAGATATTAAAAAAAGAAACTGAGGAAGACACAAAGAAGTGGAAGCATTAATTGTGTTCATGGATAGGAAAAATTAGTATCATTAAGATATCCATATTACCCAAAGCAATCTACAGATTTGACTTTCATTCTTTTGACAGAAGCATCTGTATGAAACCATAAGGAAAATCCATGGAAAATCCCTTGAACTACAGGCCCACATGAGACCCAAAGCACCAACATCCTCACCTTTGACATTGACAAATTAAATTCCATGAAGACTTCACACGATTTGTTTTTATGGCCTTTGGAATACACCATCAGCTTGATGGCATATAAGGACATTACACAATCACTGATACCCTAGTTTAAAACCTATTTTCTACATAGTCCTTAAACTTTTTGATGAAAGACTAATGAGAAGCTGAGGATATATTAGAAACAACATCAAATTTGAGTGCTGGGAAACATTTTGGAAGCCCACAGCAACCCTTGTGCTTTACAGATGAGGGCTTTTAATCCCAGAGATTGTCTAGCACTGTAGCACTAGCCAATTAACCAATTCATTAAACCAATTTGTAAACTTGCCTAGCTTTATTTCTTGCAATCCAACCTGAAGAAAAAAGGCAATCTGCTATGCAATCCCTTTTCCTCAGACATAAAACAAGTGGACTCAAAATATAAGCAACGGACAGTGCTTTTAAATACTGCCTTCTAATTGCCATTGTGGCCCATATAAATTTCTGTAATTCTCTCTGTCTAGTCCCAACTGGATGCTATTTTCCAACTCACTTGTATCATTAATAAGCAAATAAAAGGCCCATAAAATCACCCAGGATAGTGAATTTCCAATAGTACAAAATTCACCCACTCTGCATTTTCACCGGCATGTGAAAAAGCATTTTAAAAAGATTCAGAATAATATGCATATTTCATTTAAACATTTCTTTTTAAGCTGACGATATGTTATTATTCATTCAATCCATGGGCATAAATATTCCAAGAATATCTATAAATAGTAAGTTGGAGAAAAAGAACTGATATGAGAGTCATAGTAGGTACCTACTCAGACAAGAAGTAATAAAAATTCTAATGAAATAATCTCTCAGTCAATTTTGGAACATACATCTAATTCTAAAATAGAGAGTACTCCTAACTGAGCTCAAACAACACTACTGCACATTTCTGTGAGTATGGCTATTTGCTAGATATTGATGTGCAAAATGGAAATCAGGTCCTTCCTATTTTTAATTATCTAAAGATTTTTCTAAAGAAGGTAAAAGTATGATTTACATATAAATATTTACATTCCCACAAGCACTCCCTAGTCTAAGCCATCATCACTTCTTGCCTAAAGTACAGCAATAGTATTCCTTTTGCTCTACTCTGACCTTCCTCTAATCCTGTATTCTCCACTTGGTCCCTTCCACTGCTCTTGGAACAATAAAATACAAACTCCCTAGTTTGGTCTGCAGAGCCCCATGGGCTCTCCTTCTGCCTCCTTGACAGTCTTACCTCCTCCCACCTTCCCATCAGGTTCATATAGGGTATTCACACTTGCCTTCTCTCCCTGCTGTGAAACTTAAGCTTGGACTGGCCTGTGTCCTTTGAACTAACAGTTTCTTTTGTCTGAAATTCTTTCACGTAACTCTTCAAATAGCTGACTTAGGCTTCCAGATTTCAAATATGACCACTTCAAAGATTCTTTACCTGACCAGTTGGTTTCAAAAGTGGCATTCTCACCTCATCAGCTTCTAAAAATGACAACATCCTATTTATTTCCTACATAATCCTACTCCCTTTCTTAAAACAGAACAACAGTACCTTGCACCTACTAGATAAATCTTACACATGTCCAAATTAATAAAAAACCTTTCCTAAGAATTTTAAGCTAAGTTATGACTTATATAAGTTTGACATTATAGAACTGCACTGAAGGGCTTACTAATCAAAAATATATATCTCCCACCCATTTGTCCATCTACCAATATTGTGAAAAGAAATGGAATATATAGGAGAAAAAGCAATGATGGTTACCAAGGAACCCCAAATTTAGTTCCCTCTTACTAACTTGGGCATGTCAACTTCATTTTTCTAGTCTTTGATTTATATAACAGAGGGGTTGTATGGTAGGTAATTTTTTAAAAAATTTCCAGTTCTAAATTTTAGTCATTTAGTCAGTTCTAAAATTTAGTCATTCTAAATTTTAGTCATTTAGTCATAAGGAATACTTGATATTCCTTAAATTAAGATCATTAATATTCCTTTAAGTGTGCATTTTTTAATAATTTGAGCACAGTAAGATAGAAATTTCAATCACTCAGGTATGGGCTTCCTGTTCATTTGTAGATTATTTTGCCCCAACCTTTTTTGAAGCCTCATCTTAAGTCCCTTCCATTTCCTACTCCAGAGTGCAGGAAAATATTGAAAGTATTTAATAAAATTATACTGAGTTATGTAGTTATCCCTCCCATGGAAAATAAATGTGCTTCTAAAATGTATGTATGCCAGAATTTTTAAAGAATCCAGGGGTACTAAGAAGAGTCCGTTTTTAACACATGAATTTATAGAATGTTTGTTACAGCTGTTTTCCAAATAACATACAATAAAGAATTTGTTTAACTTTGTGTTAAAACTAAATCCAAAAATTTCTCATGGGAGTAATACTCACTAATACTACCACTAAAAAATTAAAATAAATTAAAATATAAAAAAATTCAGGAGTATGATATAATATAAAAGTAAATACATAAAAAGATAGAGGTGGGTAAAGACAGACCAGCCAGGATAAATGGAGACTAAGGGGGCTGACTCTTTAATACAACAGTGATTTTTGTTTTTCAATTTCAATGAAATGAAGCGATGAAGTTTAAAGGAATAAGTTGCAAAAAATCTAAAGCATGCAATAAAATTATGGGAAACAGACTTAGAAGATGCAGTAAGTAGAATTAGTTCAAGGTAAAGAACATTCCGGCGGCAAGAAATAAAAATCCTATTTCATTAGATGCAATGACAGGAGGTCCCTTAGCACTCGGAGCAAACAATCATGGGGCTGCTTTAACGTGCAGTAGGGGTACACAAAATAACACGTGTGAGAAAATCTTAATTTAAAATACTTCATATAGGAAGACCCGCAACAATAAATTCTGCAGCAAACTAGCTGATTGTTATCTTTAATATGGCAATTAAACTGCATTGTGAAACGAAAGCAAAAGTGGTTGTTATGCAACAAGTTATGTAAAACTACAAGCTATGCTAGGCTGGAAAGATAAAGCATCACAAACCTAGGTTATAAACATATCCATACAATATAAATAAACAAATGGACTTGTGGTTGGTTAAGTGTATCCTCCATTTTACTATTTAAATTTTCAACACTCATCGACTGTCACTGATTTATTTTTACTCATTGGAAAATGCACGAGGAAATTAAATACTGCATAAGAATATTCACTTTATTTCCCATCCACCTTCAAGTTTACTTCTTGATCATAACTAACACATCACAGCCAATAGTGGTCAAAACCACCTTTCTTTTTCCCAAGGGATTGGCAAAAGGAAATGGTTTTTGGTTCACTGAAAGCCATTTCAACTGCAAATCTGGTAGAAATAAGTACATCTTTCACAACATCGAACCAGTTATATCACTTTGCTTCACTTAACACGTAACTCACTACTAATGATAGAATAGAATGTGACAGAGCTGTTATGTAAGTTCACTCTGGAATGATTAAGGCCAAGGCCAAACTGAATGAGAGAGGCGTCCTTTATACCCTTTACAGTTCATCCTTGACCCCAATCTCAGGCATGTAGAGGCTGGTGTACATCCATATCTTCCAGAAAGCAAGATTTTGAGGCCAAAATTTAAACTTCTAAAACTTAAAAATGATACATTCCATAAGCAATGCATTATCTTCTACAATGAAAAGAGAGTTACTATTTGAACTATATACTATGCATCAGGCAAGGACTGAAATGTTTCCTTATGAGAATTCATTTAACCTCAGCATTGACCTTGAAAGAAACAACTGTGAAAACGCCTTGCCCATTGAAGTCCTATGAAAATCACTAAAGGAAAACGTAATACATAGCCCTCTTTAATATGTCCATTTTCAATGAGAAGAGTCTGGAATAAGGTTAAGTCTGCAATAACAAAGTCGATGTCCTCTCAAAATGTTCTTTGCCAGCAAAACCTGAATCTCACATCAACATTAATAGGAAATGGGGGGGGGGGCATGGAAAAAACTATCAACCACTCACCATAATGCATGTAACAGTTTCCTTTGGTGGGATCCAGCTCAATGGCCTTCAAGAAGAACTTTTCAGCCTCACTCTTACGACCCTTAAAAAACAGAGAAAATGGATGATTCAGCAGTGGATCATCAGGGATTCTTCCCCCACCCCCCGGGCCCAAACGAAGTAGACTGGTATCTACTTGATAATCATCATGGAAAACTGTTTTGCTTTTATTTAAACAAAAACGATCAAGGTGAGTATATCAAAAGAGAAGACTGAAGATGGAATCCTGGGAAACGCCAAGATTAGAAGAACAGAGGAAGAGTGAGTTCATCAAAGATCAAACAGAAGAGGCCAAGGAAGCAAGCAAAAAGCCGAAATAAAATAAAGTAAAAACTGGTCTCACGGAAACCAAAAGGATAAGATAGTTTGAAAGAATGATGAGAAACATCATTATCATTGTCTACGTTATATTCACCCTTCAATTACTTTCTTTGCATTCCTCGTAAAGAATTATGGCCACTTTAGCTTTGGGGATGATTTTGTCCTAATTGCTGACTTTATACATGAAGAAACTGATTCATTTTGTTGAATATCAAACAACTGCTGTTTATCCAGGAATTCCTACTGTCATTCCCAACTAACGCACTGCTAATCCAGGATTTAACCTAAAACGAGATCGTCTTCCCAGCTCTAGTTTTAAACAAACATTACTGGCTGCACCTACGCTGACTAAGCGGCATCAAGGCACTGGGTGGTGTCCAGTGGCTGTGCTCCAACATAAAACAAACAACAAACAAACAAAAAAAACAATGCATTTGTTCCTTCCAATTTATACACTATCTACTACATGGACCTCAAATGATGGTTTTCTTTCTTTACATGTATTTTTAAAACCATTGTGTCCATCAGTAGATGAATGGATTTAAAAAAACTGTGACACACACACACACACACACACACGGGAATATTACTTGGCCATAAAAAGAAGGAAATTTTACCTTTGGGTCAGCACAGATGGGCTTGGAGAACATTATGCTAAGTGAAATAAGCCAGTCGGAGAAAGAGAAATACCGTATGATCTCATTCATATGTGGAATCCAATGAACAAAATAAAGTAACAAACAAAATACAAATAGACTAATAGAGAGCAGGCTGGCAGCTATCAGAAGGCAGGGGAATTGTGGGGATGGGTGAAAAGGGTGAAGGGATTAAGCAAAAACAACAAAACTCACAGACACACAACAATACAGTGATTACCAGAGGTAAAGGGAGGTGGAGAGAGGTAGAAGAGGGTATAGGAGGATAAATTGTGATAGAAGGAGACTTAATTTTAGGTAATGAACACACAGTACAATATACAGATGATATATTACAGAATTGCACACCAGAAAATTATATAATTTTATTAACCAATGTCACCCCAATAAATTCAATAAAAAACAAACAAACCCTTTAAATGGAAAAAAACTAAAAATGGTTATAGAGATAAATCTTCCAAAGCTAGAGGTGTATAATTAAGCTAATATTCTACACTCCATACCACTTTGGCTCGTGTCTCCATATACCTCCTCCTTTTTGTTTATTCATTCATTTAAAAAAGTCCACTCTTGCACACTCTTTATCATTCATTTCCTAGCAGGTAGGACCTAGCCTACAGCTTCAGCCACCTATAGCTAGTGTTAACATCAAATGACCAAGCAACAGATTTCCTTTCTTTCTTCATTTTAATAATGCTACTCTGGTCAACAATTCCTCTTTAACTCACACATCTCATCGAATATCCAATAAATAAAATTTTAATTCCTTGCAATATCTCTCTCAGCACTTCAAAGGGGAAAAAAAGCACAGGCAAAATGCTTTTTACATATATCATGAAATACTCTCATTAAGTTAGTAAAAATTGGTAAGAATCTTACCAAATTAGGATTCTAAAATGATAAAATGACTATAATGAATCAGACAGTCTAAATACAAATTAAGAACGTTGATTCTAGGCAGGCAGAACGGTACCTGCATTTGTGTAGCTATGTGACCCCGAGAAAATTATTTCATCTCTTAGCTGGAATTTTTTCTGTTACAAAAAAGAAGACAGGTGGAGCACGGATTTTTAGAGCAGTGAGACTATTCTGTATGATACTATAATAGTGAGTACATGTCACTATACATTTGTAAAAACCCATAGAATGTGTATGACAAAGGGTGAACCCCAATTAAACAATGGGCTTCAATTAATAATAATGTATCCATACTGGCTCATCAGTTTTAACAAATGTACAATGCTACCACAAATTTATAATAATAGGCAAGCTATGGGAGGGGTAATAGGATGGTGAGGGAGCACACTCTCTGTACTTTTGGCTCAATTTGTTTTGTAAACTTAAAACTGCTCTAAAAATAAAGTGTATTATAAAAAAGAGTATAAAGAAATATTTCATAAGAATATGAAATTTCTAGCCCTGGCTGGTGTGGTTCAGTGGTCGAGTGTCGGCCTGTGAATCAAAGGGTCACTGGTTCGATTCCCAGTCAGGGCATGTACCTGGGTTGTGGGCCAGGGCCCCGGTATGGGGCATGCTAGAAGCAACCACACATTGATGTTTATCTACCTCTCTTTCTCCCCCTCTTCCCCTCTCTAAAAATAAATAAAATCTTTAAAAAAAGAATATGAAATTTCTAAAGTGATACACATAATTATAATACCTAGGCATACTGTAAGTTTATAATAAATGTTAACTATTATTTTATATATACATATGTACATACATATACATATATAGTACACAAGAGAATGCAGAATTTTGAATGTTTTGTTATACACACCACCTCAAAAGCACATGGTCAGTTTTAAATCATCCTTGGAAAATGATATATGAAGAACTTGCAGATGTTATTAAAAGAAAGATGCAAAATGAACACTATCATTGGCAGAAAGTCTGTGCAAATGTTATATGCAAAGATACAAAGGGTCTGCGAAGTTTTTTCCACTTAAGTTTTTCAGGATAGAAGAGAAAAACTTGTTCATTTATCATGTCACAGTAAATGGGGTAATAAAATCCTTGTCTGTAGTTTCCTGGCAAAACAACAGTACTCCGCATTAAAAACATGCACCAGAATGCAAAGGACAGTGGTCTCCGGTTGCCTCATGGATCCGGTTATTAAAGGCAATGAGCCCCACCAGCTCCCAGATGCAGAATAAACACATCAAAGGACAGAATACGATTTTCTGGGGGTAAGTATCAAACCATCAGGCAAAAAACTATCTTTCTGCTTTGACTACTATTTATTTAATCAAGGGCCAAATAATAAGGAGGAAAACAAAATCCTCACAAGAATATATAAAATCAAGAGTCAACCAAATGCACATGCCACACATACACACATTACTAGGTCTTAGGAAGGGATTACGGTGGCTGGGAGGTAACACTATGTTTAACCAAATTTACTCCATCAACTATCGTTGCTTTAAAGGGATGGCAGTTAAGAAGAGGAAAAAGTTATTTCTCAGCAGATTTTTCCTGGTGTCTTTTAGATGATGTCAGCGTTTTCTACAAACAGTATGGTGTAAGCCACTGATTGCATGAACCCCTCACATCAAGCACCATTACTCACTCCGTATATTGGTTGGGATTTCTGATACACGAGTTAGTTCATAAAACCAAGAAAAAAGGACTGCGGTCAACTGTGACAAATAAGGGAAATGTTAATTAAGAGGCTTGGGTTCTACTGCCAGTTCTGTGACTTATTATTTGCTCGTTTCTTTATTTTTGTAGGCTAAAAAATATTCATTGAATGCTTACTACTTGCCTTGCACAGTTCTCAGTACCAGGGATCTAACCATAAGCAGAGAGCTTGCCATCAACTCCTAGTGGGAGGAGGCATGTGATAAACATATTGCCCAAGCATAAGGGAGTTCATCACAGAGCACAGTGGGCAAGCAGTTCCTCCAATTCTCTTTGAGAGAACCAGCCTAGAGACAGACGAGCCTGTGTTTCAAGCTTGCTGTCTGTACTTATATAACTGTGTGGCTCTGATATCTGTTTGTAATATCTGAGTCTCTTGTTCCTTCATTTGGAAAAGTTAACATAATTAGTACCAATTCTGAAGGATTGCTAAGAAAATCACAAACCAAATGGAAATAACTAGCTTCAGATCTGGTATATAAAGTTGTGGCATTCTTTGATTTTTCCTTCCTTCTATCTCCTCAAAAGAATTCTTTCTCCCAAGTTCAATGTCACGTCTGGTTCCTAACTATCAAATTTCAAATTTGCTTTTTAGAATTGCATGTCACGGTAGCAACTACATTTAACAACTTCCCTAAAAAAATGACTCTCATACCTAACACTTTCTCCCCCCTCAAATAAAAGCCCTATACAAGCCCTTTCAGCTTACATCTAGAGTGCAAAAAGAGAGTTCAGATTTCCTTACTCACTGAACTTCAGTTCACCAGATTAATGTTCCTTAAGCAGAACTGTTTTCATTATGCCCTTATTAAAAAATATTTTAATAGCTTCTTGTTCCCACTTATCCTATTAATCATCAAATTATCAACATCTTCTACAATCTGGCTCAAATCTTAATAAATACTTGCATCTTATCAGGCCACACACACACACACACACACGCGCGCGCGCGCGCGCGCACGCGCACACACGCACGCAGGGCAACAGTAGGTCTACAGTTGTGAGTATGCAAAACAATGTATTCTTGCACTATTTTTTCACTACTGTATTATTTTCCATGTGAATAATTATAAACCTGTACGTGAGTGTCATACCCCCACCCCCAGCTCCTTTGAACTCCCCTCAAACTCCCGCTTAAGAAACCGTTCAGGAATATTAAATAGAAAAGAGAATTACACTCTACGGTTTCAGCTTGTATTGTTTCGTGTTTAAAAAGTAAATCTTACAACAACTTTGGTACTTATGTTCGGTAACAAATTACTGATAATATCAACCATTACATCAGCTGTTACATCCTCACACTCATCCTGACGCCACAGCTCAGAGCTGTTTTACTAAATGACACCTGAAAAGGTCAAGACTCCGTGGTGTTGCGCTGCACTGGGAATATATAGGTGTAAGTATAATTAGTTTATTACCCTTGTCTTATGAACTAAATTACCCCCAAAAGACTCAACCTTTCCTTCTATAGCCACCCCAGTTCTCTGTAAATATAGTGGTCAACAAATACATAGGCTATCACTATTCGCTACATATATCTTAATGCCTTACAGTCAGTCCTCAGTTATTTAGTTCACATGTCCACACATTTTCAATAAAGTACAGAGCTGTGAACAAAATAACGATTTCCCCACTTTACATGTGGAATCTGTCACACGAGCTAAGGTCTATCAAACTATGAAAAAGAGTTCCTTAGACATAGCCCAATTCTCAACTACGGTAAATATTCACATCCTAGCCAGGGACTACCTGTGTTTTCAGCATTCTAGGGATAACACTCAGAACAAACCGGAGCTCCCACAGGATGGTCCTATTTAGTAGGAAGGGTCTCCTTCTGCAGTTGTGCATCTTGCAGCCACTTCCACACATTTAGTGTCTACTCTCTGGAATGCTTCACAATTGTGAACATCAGTTGTTTTCCCCAATCAATGAAAAGCACACCTCCACTTCACATTCAAGTGTAAATCTGCGTGGATTAATAAGAATGGGGAGCAGCCAATACAACAGGTCCAAAAGCTGAAAGTGTAGTTTGGTAACTGTGTTGCCTAAACATATATTACAATTTGTGTACAAAAGAAAAAGCACTCAAGAGTGCTTAAAGAGACTTAAAGAGACAGTCCTGAAAAATTAATTTGTGAGGACCGCCACTTACGAACAGAAGGAACATTAATTGATAGTCTTTTTTTTTTTAACATCACAATGTTATATGTGAAGTACCTTCAGGATATAAGCCTTCTCCACAAAAAAAAAAAATCATTTAAAAATGTAACAGTTTAACAACTTCTTACAAACCAAGATGATTTACAGCAAATCATTTAATTCTCATGTACCTCCAAGACACTAGATAGAATCCACTAGAGCTAACCTTAATAGATGCAAAGTGAAGGGACGGGGGCAATGGTAACTTTCATGATAAAATACTTTATCTCTATACTACCAAAATACTTTGCCCATCAAATTATCACATGGGACCATGGCATTCATATTTTAGGGAGAGAATACTATTTCTTCTGGGATGCATTAAACTATAATAGAATAAGAATACTGGAAACAAAAATGAATGTGGCTGTATCAAAAATGAATGATAAGAGATTATGTTTTTCCTCTCTGAATTTTCTCCCAAGTCCCATTTTTTTATTAAGTATCAGGCCTTCTGTGAGCTATTTTCCTAAACACCCCAAAGCAGAAGCTGCCTGAAAGATACCTGGAATATATTCTTAAGGCCCAAGTTCACTGAAATATATCAAATGGTACTAAGGGTAGCTAGTGGTGATAGGGAGTACTCAGACTTTTTAGGGGCAGCACCCAGAGTAGCTGTCAAAATCTTAGTGGGGAGGCACAGCTCTACGGTATGCCTAGGTCGAGGCTGGGTCCCAGAACCAGGACTTCCAACCTGAGCAAAGCTTCCTTAAAACCCACCCCAAGTCCTACTGGAGAGCCATCAGACTTCAAGGTGGAGGTATCAACTCAGACTGAGAAGGCGAGGGCAGCTTCTCCCCAGCTTCATGAGCATCATTAAGCCTTTCAGATTTAGTTCAAATCCTGGGAGGGAAGGAGGCCACAAAACAGGCTGAAATTAAATGGCTGATCAAGTGCGATGAAAGATGGCAGTACCCTGAATTTCCTTCAAAGATGACAAAGTGGATCATGCACATGTGGCTGAGTTTCTGGCCTGAAAGTCAGGTGTATTATATGAGCAACAGGTACAAAAAAGAAAACAAACAAAAGAAGTTCACAAGTACCAAAAAATAATGGCTACTATCCCTATAAAAATATGTTAAACTTACTCAATATTTAATTTTCCTGAAATGCACATAAATACATTGAGATACTATTATTTTCCTCTATCAGTGAAGCTCCCTCCAAAATACTAGAACTCAGTTATTACTAAGGGTTCATAAAAATAATAGGTGCTTATATCACACATAGCTAAAATACAATAAAATGTGATACGATCTTCTGGAGAACTATTTGATATATACCAAAAGCCTTTACATCACAGATACACTTTGGCTAAACAATTCTACTTCAAGGTACTTGTTCAAAGGAAACACCTGTAAATACAAAAAAGGTAGCAATTCATTTTCATTGCAGTATTGTTTATACAAACCCAGTGTCCACCAGTGTAGGCTTGGTTAACTAAATGTCACTTCAGTGAAATACTATGAACTTATTTTGTTGAAAAGTTTTAAACCACAAGACAATTTCATGACCCAATGCTAAATGAAATGCACAGGTTTTAAATTGTAGTTTCTGTCCTAATTACATTTAAAAAAAACTGAAATATTTTAAAGAGGACAACAACACTATCTGAATCATTGGATTTTCTGCTGGGGTTTCCAAAGTGAATAAAAGGGTTGATCCCTCAATATTTCAAGAATGATGGAAAGAGAAATACTCATCTAGAGTGGACTGCTAAATATAGTGTTGTGTTAGCGTGAAATTGTGTCTGGAGAACACAGTATACCTAGTCTACTGAGAAGGGCAAAAGAAGTCTTCAGAGGCATGAAGTTGCTCTCCCCAGAAATGGAGTAACTTCCTGCTATGTGACAGGCTGTGTTCCAGATCTTGGTAATCAAGACAAAGTTCCCACCCTCCTGTAGTTCACAGCCTAGAGGTATAATGGATAGTTTACACAGGCATAGGTAACACTGTTAGATGGTCTAGAATAATGCAGGCTAAAGGAAGAGAGTCATCCAGTACTGGGGATGGGGTGGGGTGACGTTTGATAAAGTGGTTAAGAAAGGCCTGTAGTGACATTTGAGAAGTGACCTAACTGAAGGGCGTGAGCGAACCACGCAAAGGGCTGGCATACATGGAGTATTAGGACTAACAAGACCACCAATATGGTGGCAGTGGAATACACCCCGAAAAGAATCACAGGAACTGAGTGTGAGCGATAGGAAGGACCAGATCCGGTAGGACCTAGCATGCACTGTGAGAAGTTTGGAATGAATTTCCCTTTTTTGGTAGTACAGACCACAGTTTCAATATTGGATGCCACATGTTTCTCTGACTCATATAATTTCCTTGATGTTAACAAGCAAAGAGTCGAACGGCCTCCAAGAACGGCACAAAATGTGGAACGCTTCATGAATTTGTGTGTCCTCCTTGGGCCGGAGCCATGCTAATCCTCTCGGTGTCATTTTAATTTTAGAGTACGTGCTGCTGAAGAAAGCAGTGGGATTTCTTTTGATTAGGAAGGTACACCACGGAGGATCTTACATAAAGGTCTAAAAAACCTCTTGATTTTGGGTGGAAAAACTGACTATAGGGAATGCAGAAGAGAAAACAGAAAGACCCCTTAGGAGGTTATTAATACTCTATGGCTAAGAGTAAAGTAAAAACAGCAGAAGCAATGAGATGTGGTTAGATTTGGAATCTCCTGAAGATGGGTGGCTGATGAATTGGGTATGGGAATAACATGAAAACAAGAGTTGAAGATAACTCAGCAGCTTTCAGCACCTAAGTGAAAGCAGGCACCACGTGATCACAGGGCAGAGACTGTGTGGGAACAAGTGTTGGTAAGAAGGTGCGTGTGTAGTGGAGTAATCAAGTTCTGTTTGATTGACAGGCTAGGGCAAAACAGGCTGGAGAACTAATTCAGAAAGATTGGCCAGATAGGAGGCCACAGACCAGGCGTAGCCAAGGCTAAAGAACACTAGCTAACTGGTACTTTGCATGAAAAGAAAATGAAAGGTAAAAATGTGTAAGAATGCCAAGGGAGGAAGCAAAAAAGGGAAAAAAACCTTGCATTTTAATCACATTTTCAATAAAAATATATTAAAAAGCATCATAAAATATAAACATTTAGGACCACTTAAATTAACTATTTAAGTAACTTATTTTCAATAAATATTTAAAATAATTGATAGTTTAAAAAATATAAATTCTATGTTGTTTTTTCCACATCTTTGACAAAAAGTTAGATTTTAGGGTATGAACATAGAAAAGCTAATTTAAAAAAACACTACATAATTGAAGACATTTAGATTATTTATATTCCTCGTTATATCACAAGTTTTCATATCCTTTCTAAATCTGTTCACTTGTGTATTTTCCCTTTAAGCTTCGGGAGGTCATCCACACATACTGTGAGAACCTTTCAGTGGGAGATAAGTAATGCGATGGGAAACAACCGCATCCTACGCCCCATCTGGTCAAGTGACTTAGGCTGGTTCATAGCACTGCTTATACTAAGCTCAAAGTAAAGTTAAAGCAAGTTGTGGTGAAGTATGTAGAAATTATGTTTGAATAAAATTTATAATTAAGTTATAGAATTTTACTTTAAATTATATAATATAAATCATTTTAAATATTAAAATTGGCTATTTTTAGACTTTAGAATAACACATATAGCTTTGAATCACAAACCAAACAGAAAAATGTCTATTTTTAATTAAAACAATGAACTTCCAGCAATTCATTGAGCTTACTCATTTCTTTCCTTTATTCAGCAAACACTTACTGGGGACCTATCATGTGCCTAGCATGGGGTTAAGCACGGGGATGAGAGTGCGGAAGAACAGACACAATGGCTATTCCCACCCCATGATGCTTCCCAAAGTGTAGCTGTTACTGAGCACACAGACGAGGGTTGTGAATTCCATTCAGGAAAGGTTTCCAGAGGGACCGCTGCTTGCTCTAAATATCTGAAAGATCTGTATGATTAACCAGCTGAAAGGGAGATGAGGTATTCTAAGCAGAGGTCCAGCGAAGGTAAAGTCTCAGTGGCAGGAAAACAGAAACACTACATGGAGCCGAGCTGAGTGAGACAGGAGTAGAGGTAGGCCAGGTGAAAAAGCAGGGGTGAGTAGAGGGCACACCTGGCCTACAGGTTGCACGAGGGAATTTGTGGTTATCTGCTTTACAAATATCACTCTGAGGGCAGTATGGATAACATTGGGATGGGAACAGAAGGGGTGTAGGCACATTCATCAGGCTTTAAAAAAAGAGTGAATGAGGTTGACAACAGAGGCGAGGATTAGTGGACTGATAGGAGGAATGTTCGGATAATGCAGAGAGGACTGCAACATGGACAGGAGAGGTGTGTGTGCTGGGGGGACTGTGCAGGGGGAGATGAGGTAACATGATGACCGCTAGGATCCTGATTGTGGAACTGAAGGAAATCTGGCAAACATGGGGCGGGGAGGGACGGGTTAAGGGAGTAACAGTATAAACCCAGTTTTGAGAATTGCAGACATTGAGGTACCTATGAGACATCTGAGATGTCAAGGATGCAGTTTGTCAATAAGGCTGAATGAGAGGCCAAAGGAAAGATAAAGTCATATTTCAGGAAAACAGTGTAAGTCAATTCTGAAGGTAGGTCAAATGCTGAAAACATCCACTGGACTTAGTGATAGAAAGATGGCTGGAACCTCAGTACAGTGCACTTCTGCGGAACAGGCCTTAAAGCCAAAAGGAATGGGGGCACCTCCGGGGACCGGGGTGAGGAAATGGATATCGCGGTGCAGACAATTCTGTCACATCTGGCTGTGAACGGGAGGGGAAGAGATTCTGTCAGCGGAAGGGGATGAGACACATTGAGGGCTTTGAAAAGAACACAGAAAGCCAAAACAGAAATTACAACTGGGTCTAAAAAATTCATGTCTACATTTTTTTCTGAGTTCGATTGAAAATTACAAGGAAAAGTAACTCAAAACAGTATTTTTTAGAAGTCTTAGACAAGCTTCCAACTTTAGCCAAACTAAACCTGCCCGGGATCCTTTAAAAGGAGCTTTGGGTGCTCCAAAGGCACTTGACTCCTACTTTTGTTGTGCGATTATCATACGTACTCCAATCACCATTTGTTATCTTCTCCTTTATTTGTAAATGACTTCAGCAGAGTGGTTTAATCAACACTTTTTTTATAAGGGCCAGATGCATAGCAGGTGGTCAAAACTGCATGGAAATGTAGAAACCTTGGAAAAGCAGCCACTCCAAACACACCTGTGAAGTGTGCGCTCCTCTTGTCGGGAAGCACTGCTGCCTCAGTGAGGTGTGGCAGTTTCCAGTGGGTGAATGTGACTCAGTCTTAAGGCCTAAGTGATGCCCAGGAGGTAACTAACCCCTAGTGTCATTGTCACCAACACCTCCTTTCTACAAGGGGGAAAAAAAAAGCCATATTCCAGTCAGCAATCTGTGGCCCATAAAGTGACACTGAAAGTTCATGGAAAATGGTGTCCAACAGGACTTCCTTTCAGATGGATAAAGTGGCCAATGTGACCTTGGTCTCAGGAATTAGTGCAGTTAGAAAGCTAAAAATCTTAGCTATGAGCAACAATACCAACCATTAAGCTGGGCTGTTTGGGCAATGGGTGGCTCATTTGTCTGGACCGGCTTTTTTAAGATTAGCTGGATGGCTCCATCCCCAGTCCTTCAGCAACGGCTTGGGAAGTGGCTATGCTGACTGGCCCCCATGGAGATGGCCTTGGCTCACAGCACTCAGCACTGACACTCCTGCTGCACAGGTTTAAATCCTGTGGGGATGGTTAGGAAAGCTGCCCTGTGAGAGTGGAAAAGCAGGAGCCTCTCAACAACAGCTGCTTTGCAGCTGGGTCACAAAGGAGAGCAAGAAATCCCTAGACACCATAAAAGGTAGCGGACGATGGGAAGGCAGTCTCAGAGCCTCCATTTGTCACTGGCAGGGTGCCACTGTGCTCAAATCCAAATGTTCTCGCAAGGGGATAAAGCCAGATGTAAATAATTCCCAAATTTTATACTTTTTTTTTTTGTAGACAGCTTCAACAGTAAAGGACGTAGAGGGTTATTTAATTTATTTAGACATGGAATTCTTTGATGATTTAACCATGGTACCGAAGAGAACACTGGATTCAGTAACAGAAACCTGAGTTCCAGTCTGGTTCTGACACCAAGGTGAACAACCAGGGACGGCCAGCCACTAATGTGAATAAGATTCATTGTCCTCAGCTGTCAAGCAAGGGACCTGGGTGAACTGAACTCTACTGATTATGATTCTCTGTTAAAGAAATAGAATTAATCCCGGGGAACTAATCACCGGTTTAAAATTCAGGTTAAAGAAAAGTTACGTTCTTAACTCATGCCATCCACCTTTGTCTCCACTGCTTTCCCTTTCACGACAGGGAACAGGAATTGGCCCCTTCCCCTTTCCCAGTGAGCCAACGCTGAAACTGGGGATAGTAGCTGAGACATAAAATCAACTCTAGTTCTTTCATGTACTAACTGGGGATAGTAGCTGAGACATAAAATCAACTCTAGTTCTTTCATGTACTAATGAGTTAAACTAAATGAGGTTGGATAAATGATCCATTTATCTTCTTCTATAACTTTGTATTTTAAAGGTACAGGCACAATTACCTAGGAAGGTTCTTAAACCAACTGGGCCACACATGTATTGAAAATGCATATAGCGTGCCTCAAAGTTATTCTGGTTTGTCTGCAACTGCTGTCTGTGCCCTCTGTCCCAGTGTAAGTATAACAGCACCACCTTCTTGGTTTCGACAAATATTCTGTAGCTGCCCTAACTCTTGTTTACCGCTCATACGTATTCACCAGGAGTCTGAAACAATGGCTTTTACGACACCCCAATGTCCCACCAGAAGAAACAACTGGGCTCCGTTAACGGCATCAGTGGGGTCTCACCATGACCTCAGCTTTCCATTCCCAACACGCTCTTAACAAAACAAAGGCATCTTTTCACAGCACAAGACCATGGGATCTCTGTCAAGCATAATTAAGTTTCCAGTCATCTTCTTTGTTTTCCAAAACCACATTTTCCAAGTAGTTCGTGGTCCTAGCACATTGCAATTGTACGTTCTCCCATCCAAGTACTAATGAGGCCCAACCCTGCTTAGCTTCCGAGATCAGACGAGATCGTGTGCATTCAGGGTGGTATGGCCATAGACTGCACTTTCTCTTCATAGGTTACGTAATAAGAATAGAAACGTTATGGAGCAGATTTCTGTGTGTCAGGCACTACTCAAGCACTTTATGTGTATTGCCACATTAAATTCTTGTAACACACCTGTGATACTATTATTATCTAGATATTAAACCAAAATTAAACCAAAACCAAAAACTAAAACTGAGGCACAGCGAGGTTAGGTGCCTTGCTCTGTGCATTGGGAACATATATAAAGGACACATGGACAAAGCCAAAGGGGGGTTGGATCAAGGGAGGGAGGTGAAGATGGCTGAGGTGGTTGGGAGGGGTGGGGGCAAAATGGGGACAACTGTACTTGGACAACAATATAAAAAATAGGTGAAAAAAGAGGAAAAAAGCTTGATTTGGCAGAGCTGGTATTCAAACAAAAATAATTTGGCTTCACAGCTTATGTTGTTTATAACATTATCATTTTGGTCCAGAAGTTTACTACCAGGAATCATTACACTACCTAAAGGTAAGTTTTATAGACTAGAGGTCCACCCATACATTCATGCATCCACCCATCCATCCATTCCTCATCATACAGTTAGAAGTAGGTAGGTAGGTAGGTACGTAGATAGGCCCTTTTCAATTACAAGATGACACTTAAAAGGACCGTTGCTAAACATATGCTATGCATATGTCTAAGATATAATAGAGACCAAGGCATCCATTCAGCCTGAATGGGTCAGAGGAGGTCTCAAAAAGAAGGTGGCTGGCATACTTCAGCTGGCTCACAGATGGAGGACAAGTTGGCTGGGCATCAAGACAACTGACTATCTAGTCAATCTGAGTGCTGGTGGCTTAAAAGTTCTCTTTGTAAGATCTAAATTAAGAACATGCCCTGGCTGGCCTGGATCAGTGGACTGCGCTGGCCTGCAAACCAAAAGGTCTCTGGTTTGATTCCCAGTCAGGCACATGCCTGGGTTTGCAGCCCAGGTCCTCAGCTGGGGCTGTGAGAGAGGCAACTGATCAATGTTTCTCTCACACATCAATAATTCTCCCTTTCTTTTGCTCCCTCCCTTCCTTTCTCTCTGAAAATAAATAAACAAAATCGATAAAAATAAAAAAATAAAGAACATTATTTCAAAAGTCAGTGTGATGAAGAAATTTATTTCTTGTTTAAACACCATTAAAAAAGGAGGTGCAGCTTGCAAAAGTTAATTTGATACCAACCAACTCAAAACACACCTACTTGACAAAATATGCCTGTTTAACAACTAAAGTGGCCAAATTTCTACTTTCTGTCAGGCCATGAATCTTGAGCCACTTTCTGTGAATAATTGTACGTGACTTACAAAGGAAGAAAATCTACTGAAAACGGCACTGTTTAGTAACACTCATTCACTTTCACTTCTAGAGTGTGAGGTGACCAGAGGTAGTACATAGAAGAATGAAGGAATCTTTAAAGCAGATTCGCACATTCGCACGCATTCAGCAAATGGCCAGAGACTGGCACTGCAGTAGCAGAACGAGTTTGTTACGTATAAATGCACATGACAGGCACATCACCCAACTGGGTCACTCCCAAAACCTAGCGCTACAGTGTGCTAGTTGAGGTGTACAAGCATGAGTGTTGGCATTATTACCAAATAAAATTCTCTTCCTCTCTTTCTCGCAGTGAGAGAAAATGTGTAATACTGCAAGAAATTGTGGACTACTAATAGGAAAAATATGAATAGAGAAGTGATATGGAGACAGAGAACTGAAAATCTGAACTTGCTTGCCTCTAGATACACAATTTAATAGTAGTCTTACCCAGGGTTCAATATTCACTGTCAATATTTCACACCCTGTCGACCTAGGCAGAAAATAGGTGCTATAAAGGCTGCACAGAACTCACGAAACATCACCTCCCAAACTGTCTTCATCACAGTCTGCAGTTTGACACCTGTGTTGTCAAGTTTATCTGTGAGATCCAAGAAGTACTGAATTGATACCCAATCATAAGCGCATTTTTAACAAAGTAATATGGAGGTCTGCAAGAGGGCAGCGTACTCAACTTGACACGGTTCCTTGTGCAGCTGTGACACAGAGCAGTGTCTGGAAGAAACATAGTGAGCAATTCAACTTCTCAAAGTGACGTGCACGCGCACTTTGGGGGCTGTGGTGGCATGCCATAAAAACACACGCATGGCACTTCGAAGGCTTGAGGGGAAATATAAACTATTCAATTACTAAATCATTTAAAGAAGTTTTATTTTATGTTATTTTATTTTTAATTAATTATTTTTGTTACATCAGTCACATTGCAGATTATTCCTGTCACTATTTCCTTTATTTTTTTGACTTCAAATCCACTTTATTATTTTTTATTGTTATTTAAGCACAGTTGTCTCCATTTCTCCCCTGCTCATCCCACCTCCCACCCTCAATCCTGCCCCACTTTGGCTTAGTCCATGTGTCCTTTATACATGTTCCGTGACGAACCTACCCCTGTTTTCCCCCATTATTCCCCTCCCCTCGCTCCTCTGGGTACTGTCAGTTTGTTCTTTATTTCAATGTCCCTTAAAGCAGTTTTTTTTTTTTAATAAGCATAAATATGTTATAAAAAGAGAAACACTGGCATAGAGGAGAGAACATTAATTAGCCTTGGGAATGAGATCTGAGCTTGACCACCTCCTAAGGAACGATCCCTAAAACAGCCGGGCTATTTGGGCAAGCTGTTTAATGTGTCCAGAACGGATTACAGGGACAAGAACGGTGCCTCCAGCTAACATTTAAAACTGAACAGCACACGTAAAACTCTCACAACAGTGAATAGTGCACAGTGAATGCTCACCGAGTGTTAGATTATGATGTTTGTGCATTCAGGGCAGCAGTAACTACCGTGCGATATCTTAAAAGAATTAAATGAGGTAAAAATATTCAAAAAGCAGGACATAGCAACACACGGTGAGTGCTTGCAAAAAATAAATCAGTTCTTTTCTTAGCTACACCTTTTATATCTAAACCATTTACCCAAAGGTAAATTGTGGAAACAGATGGTCATTTTTCATTATTTAAAATAACATTCTTGTAACGCAGTCACATAAAAAACTTTGTGATCCCAAATACTTAGTCAGTAACTATACTGTCTCTCATTCTGGAATGTCTTAAACTACTGCAGGCAGAACTCTTTTTGGGGATCAGAGAATTTGAAGAAAGAGAAATCAGGGCAGATACCAAGGCAGAAAGGTTTTTTAACTGAAGTTTCAGTTAAAAAAAAAAAAAAAAAAAAACAAACCTTAGGACTTCTGTTGATAAAACTGGAGAATCCACAAAAATACTAGTGACAGTTTAATAATACATTTCCCCCCACCCAGAGATGCATGTTTTCCAAAAGGTCCATTTTCTCCTAGAAATGCTAACAATCTTAGAATAATAGAATTTTCTAAGAGAATAGAAAAATGCAACATTCAGATGGCTGGTATTTCACCGAAGCAAAACTTTAATCAAAACATTTTATTCAAATCTGTCATATTTCACACTACTTTTTCAAAGGAAATGACTATAGATGACCATGTTAACTTATTTTACTTTTAAAAATATAATAATGCAATAAGAAATACTGAGGAGGCAATGGATAAAAAATAAAAGAAAGTACAGAAAACACCCAGAGAAGACATTATTTCCAGCAGGTAGCTTCTGTACTGAAGTATAAGCAAGAAATAGTAGAAAAGGCAGTTTCTGGTGTTGTAAGATTACCTAGATTAATAAATGAAGTTAGGAAAGTAGGAGACTAAGTTATGTGCCTAAACAAGAGTCATTTCAAATAAGTCATATTATCCTTAAGAAAGATTTTATAACAGAACATATTTTTTCAAGGATAGTGACTGTTTTAGATTTGGGTGTCTTACAATAGTAATCCTTTCATTTCATAAATATTTGGATCTCTACAATGTTCTGAAAAAATTATTCCTCAGAATTGCAAGTAAAGGTTTATTAAATGTTTTTTAGTACAATGATTATTTTATTTTTTGTTTTAAATTGAGTAAGCAATAGTGTTAATTGAAAGTTAACACTAAGATCACAAATGAACTTCAGCAAAACTATAGGAAAACCATAAAAAGGAAAGCTTGCATCTTCTATAATCAGCATCTGTATAAATTTAACTTAATCACATCTTGTAGAAAATATTTCATATTGCTCTACATCCCACCAAATTTATATATCAAGGTGATTGTTCAAGTAAATTATGTATTATGATAATTTCTATAAAAATAGTATTATTCCTGGCTGCCATATGTCATACTTAATAAAATGAAATACAGAATTATCTGTATTCTGTTATACCTGTCAGAAGAACACACATTCACTTTCATCACTACCACTGTTCAGGAAATTCTACAAATTCTCTCTGCAATGATTTATATGAAGTCCATTTCTGAGATTACATTCTAAGGCTAGCAGAGCAAAACAGATAGCCAGAAGTCAATACTCCCCTACGTAATCAAATGGAAAAACAATAAAAAATACATTCAATTTTATATTTTTTATTCCTATCTCTCAATGATGACCAGTTCTGTAAGTTATAGGATTAACATATCATTTTTACTGAGACAAAAAATTACTTTACAGCCAAAATGTTGTTATACAACCATTGTCCAACCCTTGAAAATAATTCTTAGATCTTTTTTAATGCTAAGAAACTGACATTTTTAACCAACGGAATGAAATAAAAAAAGTCCTCATATTTTTTACTTAACATTAACCTACTCAAAACACCATTTCCCCTTCTGTCTAATTATTTGTACAAATCTTCAATTTTGCCATTTATTCCTTCAAACTTTTAATTTTTCTTTTCTCACTCTTTCCCACCACCATACAACATCAAAATAATTTATTTGTTCAATAAATAGTTATTGCTTTACAAGATCATCCCTTGACATCTAAAATAATCAGTGAGGCTGAGCTAATATGCTAGACTAGCTCTCAGTCTATGGGAAGGATGCCGTGAAAACAGACAACGATAATAGAAGGTGATGGCTCTACTTTCACGAGAGCGCGGAGAACAGAAGAGTTACATCAAAGGAGTCAGGAGGTGATGTGTCAGTGCTACACCCAGACAGAACACTTTATGTGAGATGGACCAATCTCTGCCTCGGAGTCATTCCACGCCTATTCAGTCAACAGATATTTATGAAGGGACAGGGTCCCTTCTCTCAGTGTCTATAAAAGCAAATAGTAATTTAGAAGTATTGAGCTATCATGTAAGATTTTCATATGCAGTAAGAACCCTGGAAGCACGAAAGCTGCCTGGAACAATCACTAACTATTTTGTACAAGGGAGTGTTAAAGATGCACTAAATGGATGGGTCGCACGCTGCCACCTGGAGAGACGGGAAAACGATCTTCCAGGCCAAGGCAGCAGTCCGTTTGGAAACATGGGGCAACAAGGTGCTGGCCTAGGCTGGGAAATGAGGCAGCCTGTAAAACATAAGGCAAAGACCCCGTGGATACGAACAGCCTTCTAGTTGACAAAGTTTCTTCTGCCAGGGGTGTACAAGTTAACAATTCTAAAATGACTGTATGTGGTGAATACTGGAACACTAACTGCTAAGGAAATATGAGTGTCTGTGCATCAGCCAGGGTACGAGTGTATCTCCTTGCTCTGCCATCTGAGAGAGCCTAGAAACAATGACACCCCAATAGCACAAAGTACACCCAGATCCCAGATCTTGATTTCTAAACTATTTTCCAATAAAAGGAGCCAGAGCTCCTTGGAAAAATGTCTGATTCTAGGACTTGGGCAGAAAATATGTAAGATGAGCCTGGAGTGTGTTACAGTGACAGAGAGTAAGAAGGAACCTGAAGACGAAAACACATTCAAGATGGAGGTAAGTCAAAGGGACACAGAAACCTATGAAACCTCCTGAAACCTGATCAAAGCTAGGCACAAAACCAACCTGAGCAACAAAGTGAATAGTACAAACATATTACAACCCAACGTATAAAATAAATATTCCCTACTCTATGTTAATATACATAAAATTTTCAACAAATAATTAAGGAGAAGAGTCAAATCTCCATGCAGAAGAATATCAAATAATTTATATAGGTACTCTGTCCTCAAAGAGTATAACACCCAATACCTAAGTATGGACTGCATACAGTGACCTCTTTCCAAAGAGCACGGTATGGAAAGGAAAGGAAAAAAGATTGTCTTTACACTGGGGAAGTGTGAAAAAGTTCACCTCAAGCCAAGTCATCCAAATTAACAAAAACAATGTTAAGTTGCATTCATAGTAAATAACTAGAGATATGAGAGAATAATGACATTTCATCTTTGTGGTCTTCCTCCAAAACTTTAGTCTAACGTGACAAAATGCCAGCCAAATACCAACCGAAGAACATTCTATAAAATACATGACTGGTACTCCTCAAAACCGTTGAGATCATCGACAAGAAGTGAAACCTGAGATACTGCCATACTCACAGGAGCCTAGGGTGACAAGACAGCAAAATGAAATGTGGTATCCTAGATGTGGTCCTAGAACATAGAGGAAACTGGGAAAACTCAAGATACTGGAATAAAATACGTACTTTATTTAATCATAATACATCAATATCAGCTCATTAATCTTGACAAATGTACCACATTCATATATAATGTTAATTAATAAAGAAAACTGGGTGTCAGGCATACTGGAACTTCCTGTACTAACGTCTCAGTAATACCGTAATCTAAAACTATTTTAAAAGAAAAAGCTTATTAAAAATTTAGTTTCTTAAAAATCTAATGTAAATGCCACAAAATTTCAGCCTTTGTTTCATTTGAATTAAAAAATGCACAGGTATGTACTGCAACATTCTCTCTTTTTACAAATGTTTGCAATAGTTTGTAACAGTAGCAAATTCGTAAGATAAAAATATTTTAAATACCTATTCTGTTAAATAGGTGGGTGAGAGTATTCCAGCAAAGGAAAGAACTCAAATCACAAGTCCTTCCTCTGCTATATTACATAGAGGGATAAAACTAGGCTTACAGTTGTTAGGATATGAAACACACAATTCATTGTTGTATTATTATTTATTAATTATTGTACTATTTGCTAAACAAACAACTGTAAACCTACTTTTGCCTGCCCCATATTCTTTGTAGGATATGCATATTGGCATTTAGTACAGTTACGTCAGGAAAAGTTTTAAATATTGCAATGATCAAATGCTATTTATATTTGAGGAATTAAAAACAAAAGATGATTTGCATCTGGTCATAAATTAATGAAGTGAATTTCCTCTTTCAAAATTACGGCTTAAATTTAATGAGTAAAACCGAAGTTCTTTTGTTCTACTTGTATTCTAGAGATTTTTTAAAAAATTGTTGTTAAAGTACAGCTGTCTCCATTTTCCCGTCACCACTTTCCCCTGCCCCACCCACCCCTAATTCCTCCCCTCAATCCTTTCCTCCTTTGGCTTTGTCCTGGGTCCTTTATACATGTTCCTTGACTTGACCCTTCCCCTTCTTTCCCCTGTTATCTCCCTCTCCTTCCCATCTGGTTACTGCCAGTTTGTTCTTAATTTCAGTGTCTCTGGTTATATTCTGCTTGCTTGTTTGTTTTATTTATTAGGTTCCACTTCTAGGTGAGATCATATGGTATTTGTCCCTTACCGCCTGGCTTATTTTGCTTAGCATAATGCTTTTCAGTTCCATCCACTCTGTCACAAAGGGTAGGAGCTCCTTCTGTCTTTCTTCTGCATAGTATTCCATCATGTAAGTGTACCTGAGGTTTTGATCCATTCATTTACTGATGGGCATATCCTAAACATATATAACATTATCAACTGTAGTCCAACTCACTTTGGTTTTGGACAAATTTAGACAAATGGCTGTTTTGGGGGAGTAGCTCTAGCCCCAGTGTAAACCATTTCTTTTTCATCCCAAATCTTGACCTTGGTGACACCTGCATCCTAATTTCCTGGAACTTTCTTACTATCTCTGCCCACTCACCATGGAGGAAAGCAAGAAACTACACTCCAATTTTATTAAATTCTTAGATGTTTCAAACTAAACAGTTACTTAAGAATGAACTAAATTACTAGGTTGGCAACATCTTAGGTGTTTCTGCTCCAATGTGGTGGTCTGTTAGGTAAAATTCAGTGTCTTTTTCACTTCCATGTATTTCTGGAACGTCTGTACTCTAAGCCCCACCCTTGCAGTTCGGTGTATCACAGTGCTCCTCAGAGTTCATTCAGCAGGACATTCTTTTTCTCTAGATGATAAGAAGGTCAACTTAAAGGGCTCCATAATAAATATTCTAAGTACAAAGTATTCATTGTAAGTACAGATATTCAACATACAAAAAGACTTTCAGGTCCTTTAATAAGTAATATGTATGTTAACATATTTAAAGAAAGAAATATAGCATTCAGCTTTTCCCACACTAATTTTTAAAAGGAACATCTAGACATACTAATGTCTATGGAATACATTTTGGGAATATATTTGTATCTTTTGGGAACAGTACTTTAATAGAAACGATCAGAGCAAGATAGACAGTGGTGACATCTTCTTGGTACCCTACATTTCACCGTATCTTAAATTTCCCCTTTTATTACCAAGCAAAAGGAATCCTTGCCATGTAGCATTCCTTATTGAATCAGCTTTAATATTTATAGTCAAAGCAAAGGTTTCAAATTCAGTAAGTGCCTATACACATGGGCAGATATTTATCTTTATGGGTTGGGCACTGTTGAAGTAGGGAGGAGAAGAGGAGTTAAGACGGTTACATTTGAGTAGAATGCGTACCCTAGCTGAAAAGATGAGAAGAAGTACCTCAAGAGACTATGTTAAGCCAAGCCAATAGATTTCAACTTAATCCTAACCCACTGCTAAGGTAATAAAATTTTTTAGGTATGCAAAGACATCTTCAAACATAGGACCCTAGGCTCCCAATCAGTAATTTTCTTCTTAAAAATGAGTAAATTTCTGATTCAAGCAGACAAAAATTCTGTTCTAGTTATTGCTGCTTCATTCCAAGAAATAAGAAATACAGCAAATCATAGAGGAGATAATGTCTTCAAGCTCCATTTCTCAGGGCCAAAAATTTCCTAAAGTGACCATTACATCGAACAGTGACACTACGTACCCCTCCATCACATGCCATTATAATGCACGGCTTCCTGTGATGGTCAGCACCCACCTTCAATCCAATGCCACATGGAGAATGGCGAACTGGCCAAAATGTCCTTTGCACGCATGAATCCTCCCACCGCTGCCTCCCACCTAGGGTACAGTTATTACAATGCCCACCGAATCACAGTGTCGCTCCAGAGGGCACCTCAGTCTGTCTCTTTTGACAACCTCAATTATACTTCAGAAATGAGATTCAATTGTAGCTGCATCTTAAACCTTTTAAAAGAGTTATGCTTCCACTGTGAGAAGAAATAAATTTGTAGGCAGGAAAGCGCCCAGGGGCTCTGGCTCTAACTCAGTGTTCTACCAGTTAAACATTAACTAGGTAAAAGTCAGTGGTCACTTCGCTCAGGCCTCTCATCCTGTCCTCCCTTTTGGTTTGGAATACTGTATTTCCTTCAAAACGTAAAACATGAGACAAACTATATACCGTGTATGGTATAACAAATTCAGCATATTTATTTTATTTTTAAAATGTAATCTTTATTGTGTTTTTTCATTTTTTTAAATTATATTTTATTGATTATGTTATTACAGTTGTCCTGATCTTTCTGCTTTGCTCCCCTCCAACTAGCAAAGGATAAAATTTTCCTCTTTTTATAGCCGAGTAGTATTCCATTGTTTAAATGTACCATAGCTTTTTTAATGCACTCATCTGCTGATAGACACTTGGGCTACCTCCAGATCTTGGTTATTGGAAATAAGGCTGAAATGAACATAGGGGTGCATATATTCTTTCAAATTAGTGTTTCAGGTTTCTTCAGATAAATTCCCAGAAGTGGAACCACTGGGTCATGGGCAGTTCCATTTTTAATTTTTTGAGGTAACTCCATACTGGTTTCCAGTGGCTGCTCCAAAATCTGCATTCCCACCAACAGTGCAAAAGGGTTCCCCTTTTTCCACATCCTTGCCAACACTTGCTGTTTGATGATTCAGTGATGACAGCTATTCTGACAGGTGTGAGATGATATCTCATGTTGGGTTTAATTTGCATTTCAATGATTATCAGTGACATTGAGCATCTCGAATGGGTTGTCTTTTCATTTTGTTGATGGTTTCCTTCACTGTGCAAAACCTTTTTAGTTCGATGTAGTCCCATCTGTTTATTTTTTCTTTTGTTTCCCTTACCTGAGGAGATATATCAGAAAAAATATTGCTATGAGCAGCGTCCAAGATTTTACTGCCTGTGTTTTTCTCTATGATTTTTATGGTTTTGAGTGTAACACTTAAGTCTTTAATTCACTTTGAATTTAATCATGTGTTTGGTGCAAGAAAATGGTCTAGTTTCATTTTTCTGCATATATCTGTCCAATTTCCCCAACCATTTATTGAATAAACTATCTTTCACCCATTATATGTGTTTGCTTCCTTTATTAAATATTAATTGACTAAAATGGTGTGGGTTTATTTCTGGGCTCTCTATCCTGTTCCACTGATCTATGTGTCTGTTTTTATGCCAGTACCATGCTGCTTAGATCACTATGGCCTTATAGTATAATTTCCTATCAGGTAGTGTGTGATTCTTCCAAATTTGTTCTTCTTCCTCAAGATGGCTGTCACTCTGAGGGGCCTTTTGTGGTTCCACATAAATTTTTGAAATATCTGTCCTACTTTTGTGAAATATGTCATTGGTATCTTGATAGGAATTACACTGAATCTATAGATTGCTTTGGTTATATGAACATTTTAATGACATTAATTCTTCCAAACCATGAACACAGTATGTGCTTCCACTTACTTGTATCTTCTTCAATAACTTTCTTTTCACCATATATGCATATGCATGTTTAGAGAACAATTTAAATCATACAGTTCTCAGAAAAACCAAAGGGTAGTACAGGGTTTGAACACAGATATGAATTTGACTTTTATGAAACTCAGCTTCCTTATTTACACAGTGGCTATCTAGATCCTGGGATTGTGTGAGGAGGCATTGGAAGAGCATATATAAAATGCCCAGTTTGTCACATCATAAAGAGGCTGAGCTACTCCAGGAGGTACTGTGACTGGCATGACCACTAAAGAGGAAGGTAAGGGGCCATCCTAAACATAATATTTAATTCTTTGTTAGGCAGGAAAGCAGCAGATTTATGTCAAGGGAGATAGGCAATTAGTTTCAGAAGGTCCTAGAAGCTCAGGACTTGGATAAAAATGAAGTTGAACTCAGAACTGTTGTTTGGAAAAAGTATATTTAGAATATAAAACTAAGGATACAATCTACAGCTCTGCAGGCTTCCTGACTCATGCTGCTGAGGCTCATGGGCCTCAAATGCAACGTGAGTAAATACAGCAGAAATGCAAGAGCCTTATGGCCTGCTTTTGAACCTATTTATGAGACTACAAACACGAAAACTTTCCATTCTTAGAATGGATGTGGCTTTCCTTACATATTTGCATGTGTGCATACATGTGCATGTATATAGAATATATACATCCACACCCAGATGCCACAGAAAGAAGGCAACCTCCTTTTGTAAAAGTTAAAAGGTTTTGCTTTTGAAAAAAATGTACATTTTGAAAATGCATGTTGCCTGTACCACCTTTCCTAAAGGTAAACATCCTTAGACCAGAATGCTGTTTTAACGAGACTCGAATTTTATCCTATTAAAAAAATTATAAGCAAGGAAAGTATAAAACATAAATTAAAAGTAAAGCTTAACCGACATTAAAATGTTCTCGTGCTTAATTCCATAACAGAAGAGTAACCACGATGCAGCAGGAGGAACACGAACAGGGATGTCATGAACTTGAGTCCCGCACTCTACGCAGTGCATCAGAGGGGCTCACAACAAACAGAAGGACTGTCAAGTGACGGACGGGTGCGTGCTAACTGGTATGGGATCCTGTATCTATACCAAAAATGAAAGAGTAAAGAAATAAAATTAAAGTACCTACATAACTGCCCTTTCTCAAACAAGCCATTCCCACCAGTCATGAAGCATGGCAGCCCACCACTGAAGCACCTCCTCTTGGTTCCGGTATAAACTCCTCCTCTACAGAATGCACCGGGCCTTCTTGAGGCCAACCAAGGAAATGTCCTGTTTGTCTCTGCATCACCACTCTTCATTATAGAGCATGAGACAAAGTTCAGGGTCAGCAAGCTGGTCTCAAGTGGAGGTCTTTGTACAGGATTTTTTAGAGTCTATAAGAAAGCAAGGCTATTATTTAATGGGCATACCACTTGTCCGTTCACATCTTTCCAAATCAGAGCACTGGGGAATCATGAGGGCCTAAGCCTGCTGGGCTGTTTCAGTGGCACCAAATGATAACTGCAGACCAAATGCAGAACAAAATAAACCCAACAAACAAAATAATAACCGTGAAAATGTAAGTTAGGTTAAAGGCAATATAATTCCATTTACAGCTAAATAAAAAGTTAACATTTGTTTTCAAACACATGAATGTACATTCAGATATAAAGCAGTTAGAATTATTTCATGTAATCTATAATGCCTGAGAATTTGGGTATTTTGATTTTCATTTTTTCTAAAAATATCTGGCAAAAGGAAGTATCTTTAACAATGACTTCTACTGACATACAAAAGCAAGAATAAAAGCATGACATATTTGGGAGACATCTGAATTCCTATGTTACTGGGTGACAATAAATAGAGTAATTATAAGACTGAATGAGGAGCTGGTTTCTTAAAAACTGAACTATCAGATCCATCATGATTACGAGTAAAAAAAATACAATGATAACCGAATTATCTCTAAAATGCCACATCACAAAGTCTAGATGTGGCAACTTCATATAAAATGCTTAGCCAAATTCAGTACTGAATTAAGGTTTCTTCTATACTGCAGTAGCATATAATATGTTATATTACTCATCTTGTCACAGAATAAATTTTTGAACTTGAATTAGACATACCCTAATAATAACTAAGCCAGAGTCACAGACAAAATGATTTTTTCTTCCCTCCCCTTTATAATCTAAACAAAGCTGTTAGTGAATATAATTAAGTCTGCTTTAAAAAGGACCAAATGAAAAGAAAAATAATCTCAGCTCTCCGTAGTAATAATTAGTACAAAAGACTTGCAGAAACAAGTGACACTATTCCAGCCTGGGGCATTAAACCTTGCAATCGAACCTCAAGTACTTTCACAACTGGAGTTTTATGTATTCCAATTAACTTTGGCTAGACACAGAAATATGGCTTAGTGTGTCCATGCAGTAGCCAAAATAAAGGTTTTCTGTATTAAGAATTACTGTTAGAGTCTCCCATATCCTTCCTCTTCTCTTGCTAACCTAAATCTGGTAATAAAATAAGCTAACAGCCAAATAGCTTTTACTACAATTTAAGTCAATATTAATTTTACTCACAAAAACTGCAAAATATTCAGCTTAAATCAGTTGAATAGGACAAAAAGGAAGACAAAAAATCAAAGTAAGGATGTATATATAATTACAGAACACACACAGCTTTAGAAACAACTATGAAATTGTGTGAAATACTGTAATAATGGAAATGTTACTCCTTTCTTACCTCTTAATGCATGCCTCATTTTAAATTCATAGCACAAGCCCTAAGTAACCAAGTTCAAACAAGAAATAATTCACAGTTTTAAAGAGTGCTCATGGGTAGTATTTTAATTGGACATACATTGGTGTGAAAGTTCCACAAATTTTAGAGAGATGTTATCCAGGCCCAGTGACATGTAAGCAGGGAGCAGCCAATGACCCTGAGATGGCACTATACCTAGAGGACCTGGGAAAATTTGTGTTCAGTTATAATGCAGGACCTGAAAGTGCCAGTAGCCGAAAACAGAATTCCTAAGTTCATGACCTATAATGCCTAATAATAAAAATGTGTTTAACAACTCAAACTAAACTAGTATATGGATGTAATATCTAAAATGACTTATAAAAGTGGGGAAGGGAGGAAGGACTGGCTTACTTTTAGAATCTCCTATCAGGTACAACCAGGGGAAAATAAACTCCTCACTTAAAATTATGTAATATAGAGTGAAAATTAATGATGCTCAATTCAGAACATCTTGAGGTTGTATCCAATTCTAGTATTTAGTAGCTAAGTTATTCTTGAGGATGTGTCTTAAATCTTTAAAGCTGTTTCTTTATGTATAAAAAGAGAATAATATTCATTGTAAAGATACATAAAATAACCATGTGTGCCACAGGCGCTCAAGAGATGTACACTCCTAACCTCTCCTTCCAGGGTCTTGGAAAGTTGCCCTGTGTCCTACTTACAAGCAGGCCATTCTCACTCATTTATTCAGTACATAGCACTGGGAATTCGGATGATGCCTAGCATGGAGTATTAAGTCTCAATACATGTGTTGACCAAATGAAGGGAATAATGAGGAAATAAGAATCAGGCTAACCCAGCCCTTAAATAAAAAGAGAAATGCACAAGGAAGTTACAGGAATAGTTACCAAGATAGTGAACTGCCATATACTAAATAGATAAAAAGACTTAGCTCCAACCCAAGTCTAGGGTCAAAAAGCAGACACAGATTTATTTCTGCTGTTCAGTCTGGGAAGTGTTATTACACAGATACTTAGACCAGGCTGCGGAAGCACAGAGAAGAGAAAAAAACAACTGATTGAAAGACTCAGGCAAGACTTCACAGAGGAAATAAAATTTGAGCAGGCAGAGAGAAAAAAAAAGGACATTTTTAGTAGAGGAATAAAAAAGGATTTGATCTATGACATTTGTCAAAATATTCTGGGAAATGCTAAATCATTTTGAACTTTTCTAAAAACTGTAAATACTACACAAATTCTAGAAGAAAAATTTGTACCAAAAAAATGTACTAAGTAAGTCATTCCACTGGCTGTAATAATGGCACCAATAATCTGATTTTTATTTGTCTTATAAAAATATAATTTTATATGATATCCTACTCTACAGTCAGTCTAATATAGTTGAATATCATTTTTACATATTTGCTTTGGTCAGTTTTGATAAAACAATAAAAACACCACTCCATTTTTATTTCTCTTCTCTTGAGACTAATAAACGATTCCCTTTTGCAATATCTAATATTTAAAGCAGTCAGAAGTCAAAATGTGTGGCATTTTTCACCTTGCCAATTTCATGTTAAGTCAAGAGCCTCTTACCAGGCCAAGAAACCCAGAGTTAGACAAAAGCAATCCACTGAGATCAAAAATTTGCCAAATCTCATAATTCAAAAAGAAACTGTTAAAGACGGTTGTGAGGTTTTGGCACTATGAGTTCAAGTCCTTTCATGACAGGATTTCTATTTCATCTAATCAGCAAATCGGAAACTATAAAAGTTTTGGTGGTTGTGGGAGAATTAAAATTTGGATCGTGATACACAAATTTTCCTTCCCTTCCATATGTTTCAGTGAGTTAAAACTTCTAAATCTTGTTTTTTAAAAATGCCTTATAAAAAAATAAAGCAGCTTGTAAAATCATATTTTTGGAACAGGAACTTTAAAATACTGAGGCTTGAAAAGAACAGGGGTAAAACGGACATACGGTTTCTACAACCAGCGTCGCGCCAGGCTCTAGGTATATTCAGAAATAAGCACATTTAAACTTCTAATTTTTTTCTTTTCTAAGTGGCTTCTTAGCTTTTGAAAATCAGGCACTTGAACTTGGAGAGATATTTTTTGAGGATGATTATTTATCAATCTAATTAAAAAAGGTTCCATTTGACATCTTTAAGAGCATCTCAAATGTAGTGATCCAGGCAAGAGATGTATGTGAATTCTATTCTCATGTGGAGCTCTGTGAATAATGATGCTATCTGAATAAGAAATGTGAAGGTTTTCACAAATTAAAACAATTTTGTAACTGATTAAAGTCAACATATTACAATCTCATAAATGTAAGAAACAGCAATGTGGCCCCATCAACTCTGAGTAACGTTTTCCTTTCCCTCTGTCTATTCTTCTTCTGTTGGGTCTTATATTGGCTTCTTTCATAACTTCTTATTTTTTATTTCATTTTCTTTTTGTTTTCATTGGGAAAGATTTCTTCTCTTGTTCTCTCAAATGAAAATTTGCCCTCAAATGAAAATTTGTTCGACCCTATTTTATTTATTTATTTTAAACTACAGTTTACATTAAATATTATTTTATATTAGTTTCCAGTGTACAACACAGTGGTTAGAGAATTATATAACTTATGAAGTTACCCCCCGCCCAATAATTCTACTACCCACCTGGCACCATACATAGTTATAACAATATTACTGACTATACTACCTGTACTATACTCTGCATTGCCCAACTATTTTGTAACTACCAATACGTACTTCTTAATCCCTTCACCTTTTTCACCCAGGCCCCCAAGCCCTCTCCCATCTGGCAACCATTAGTCTCTTCTCAGTATCCATGAGTCTGTTTCTGTTCTGTTTGCTCATTTATTTTGTTCTTTAGATGCCACATATTAAGTGAAATCGCATGCTATTTGTCTTTCTCTGACTTCTTTCAATGAGCACAGTCTACCCGTGTCACTGCAAATGGTAAGACTTCATTCTTTTTCCTGGCCCAGCGACACCCCATTGTGTCTATGCACCACGTCTCCTTTCCCCAGCCGTCCATCGGTGGACACTTAGGCTTCTTCCACAGCTCGGCTACTGCAAATAATGCTGCAGTGAACATGGGGTGCACATATCTCTCTGAATTAGTATTCTTTTAGTATTCCTAAAAGCTCTTTCTCATTTTTCATTACTTATGGTTTAATGACATCCTGCTTCATGAAATACTACATTACTATGTCTAAGATGTTTTTAAAACATTTTGTCTTCTCTTTCCTCTGGTGTCCTTCTAATAATTTGTTTTATATGGGGGGAAAATGGGGACAACTATAAATAAAAAAGATAAAATAAATGTATATAAAGAAAAAAAAAACCTTTTACACTTGAGGCTTCCATAATACGACTGATGATCCTTGGTTTCCCACTGATATTTAACAGTAAGTTAGTAAAAGCTGAACGATGCTCCTTAAGCAAAGGTGTGCTTTCTAGACTGGACAGATTCACTTTTGTGTATCTGCTCTAGGGACCAGCCACATACAGGGCCTCTCTAAATGTAAGTACATGGAAATGTTTTTCACACAATGATCAGTTTCTCTAGAAAAGACTTCATTTCTTGGAGGTGTGGTGTGTTGGGGGTGGGGAGGCAGGGTTGCTAGGGGAGTATAAAATCTTGTGTTGCTGGTGTTCTGCGTGGGGTAGGGGCAGGGTACTGAGAATCTGAGTACTCCCCTGGAAGACATTCTTCTTTTCAGCCCCATCTGCATTCCGCTTCCAATGGTGCAAGCTGGTCCTGAGTGTTGGACCTCTATTATTCAGTAGCACCAGCACTATGAGCTTCCTGTCCCGTGACTTACAGGTCAGTGCCTGGTTGGGATACCCCATTTTATGCTTAACTCACTCTCTTCTATGGCAGCTTCCTCCAACTATTGAGTCATCCCCCCAGGTTTCTTTTTGCTTATGTAAGATTTCTTTTCACTGTAACCCCATCCCAAAGACGGCTCTGAGAAATCAATTGTAATATCTTCTCTTCCACCTCGTGACCTCCAAAAAATCAGTTTAAATCTCATCTCTTCTCACACTCTGATTGTTCCTATGAGGTTATTCTTTCTCAAAACTTTACTAAGTAAAAGCTTATTCTAATTTATCCACACAATCACTATTTCTTTGTTCACCATTCTTTCCTTCTGTCACTCAGCAACTCCTTCTAGATTTAACTGTTGTTTTGTTTTTTGGTTTTGAAAGACATCTACTATAATTTCTTCAGCAAAAGCTTTTAGTGGACTAAATTTTTATTTGATTTCTTGGCCTGTAAAGTCCTTGATCATGCAAGCAAAGCAAACACAAAGCCTAAGCCTGGCAGAAGAAGGACTTAGTAACAAATTCCCAGCAGAGATTTCTTTCATTTCCATTCAGATCCCATGCTGAGACAGGCAATCCTTCATTCTGCTTATCGTATCAGTGTGCAGACTTAGTCTGTATTATCCTTTCACTAAGGATACAAATTTCCTTACTTTTTTGACATCTAATTCCTAGCCTTCCATTAGTCTAAAGCTTTGTCTCTTGCTGTAGAAAGAACAAAAACAAACACAGAAACAAACAAACAAATAGCCCCTCCCCTTCCCATAGGTTATCACAACTGGTAAACTATCCCAAATAAGCTACACTACAGGATAGGCCTACTGTTCGCTCTTCTGGTGTTTAACTGTTATTTCCTTACTATCTTCTGGGAAGTTCTCTCACTACTTTTTGAGTTCAGTTATGCATTGAGAGCATATGTATTATATTTTATTAAGTATATGTAGATTTTTTTTTTTTAGTGAGATGTTTTCTGGTTACCTAGTCTGCCGATATAATTTCTCTAGTTGCATTTTAGTGCTATCTTAGAATGGATACATAATAATTTTAAGTGTTCAATCTAGCATCTTCTGTGAGAAATTAAGTGTTATTAATTTTAAATAATTATACCTTTCTTTTTTTAATTTTATTTTAATTGTTGTTCTTGTACAGTTTTCCGTCTTCTACTCCCATCCCAGCCCACTGCCCCAGCCCTCCTCACCTCCCTCCCATTTCCACCCCCCCCCCTAGTTTTTGTCCATGTGTCCTTTATACTTGTTGCTCTAAACCCTTCCCCTTTTCCCCTGAAATTCCCTCCCCTCTCCCCTCTGGTGACTGTCAGCCTGTTCTCAATTTCAGTATCTTTGGTTATATTTTGCTTGTTTGCTTGTTTTGTTGATTAGGTTTCTGTTAAATGTGAGATCATATGGTATTTGTCTTTCACCTCCTGACTTATTTCGCTTAGCATAATATTCTTCAGTTCCATCCATGCTGTCGTGAAGGGTAGGAGCTCCTTCTTTCTTTCTCCTGCATAGAATTATACCATTCTATGCAGTCACTCAGAAATCACTTTCCTGACCTTTTCCTCTATGTTTTCCTAGCATTTATTTATTTTTATTAATACTGGAGAAAGATTAGGTGGTATAACTAAATCAATATAGTTAATAGATTCAGATTAGGATTGAAGGTTAATTCTACTTATTAGCTGGGTGAGCTCAGAAACTTCACATATTTTGGACAGTCCTCTATTGTGTAAAATTAAACCATTATTAATACTTTGAAACACATGAAATTACACTATTTAGTTGAATATCAGCAATTTCTTATGCTTCACAATAATGCCACTTTCATGGAACTGTGGCTTCCAAGAGTGCTTGTCACATAATGAGTGGCCCACTGATGTTCCATTTCTCTCTTATAATAATTTCAGGGTGAAGGAATTCCAGGTCTTATTAATCAACACATATGCAAACTTTTGCCTGTCTTAAAAGAACCAGATTTTGTTCTACATTACAGCAATTCTGGGTTAACACTGGTTTGTAGAACATAACATTTATACAAATATTGCTGTTATGACAAATTCATTATGTAATTATATATTGGGGTTTCTCCATTGATATGCTTTCATTAAGTTACATCAAGGATCACGGCATATATCTTATCTAAAGCAAACCTTACAGTCAAAGAAATATATTTCTCCACATTTTGTATACAGCGGTCTAACTTAGTACTGCCATCGTTATGTCCTAACAACCTGAGTTCACTGGCTAAGAACCAGTATCTCAAACCACAGCTACCTCAGTCTGCATGGAGAAAGCAATCATCTAAAGGGTGAGGAAGGTAGGAACTCACTGTTACAGCCAGCAGTTTCCCATAGGTGAGATGAGCAGGAATGTGGTCAGTCTTGGATTTCAGTGACTCCATATACCAATGCTCCGCTTCTGGGAGTCTGCTCAACCGCATGTACGCTTCGCCTGGAAAATGAAGTGTGAAAAATCAATCTGAGGACACAGCTCTCCAACAGCCTTTGCAACAGCATCGCATCATCATGCTTATGTTCTATGAAATTTCAAATACTTTGGTCAGCATTTTCCTCCATTATCTCATTTGATTCCCCCAAAGTCATCACATTCTACAGATGAGAAAACATGTGTGGAGAAATCAAATAAAATGGCTGAAATAAAAATTTTATTAAGTGGTAAAGCTTTAATTTTTTACCTAGGAACATCTGACTCCCAAGTATACATCTTTTATCACCATTTCTTTTTGTTTTTTTTTTTTTTAATTTTTATTTTTTTAATTTTATTTATTTATCTTTAGAGGGGAAGGGAAGGAGAGAAGGAGAGAAACATCAATGTATGGTTGCCTCTCATGCGTCCCCTGACGGGAACTGGCCTGCAACCCAGGCATGTGCCCTGACTGGGAATCGAACCGCAATCCTTTGGTTCACAGGCCTGAGCTCAATCCACTGAGCTACACCAGCCAGGGCACTTTTTGTTTTTTTTTAAAGATTAGTTTTTTCTTTCTTATGTGCAATGATTTGTTTTTTTTTTTTTTTTAAATTCACATTCATCATTCCTTTAAAAACTCAAGCCCTTAGAGAATGCCTGAAAGAATTCAGAGAACTATAAGTGAAGAGCATTATGTAGGACCTAGAGGAAAGAAGTTGAAGGTCATATGTTCCAAGGTTTACAACCTTATAAGAAAGCAAGGTTAAATGAAGGCATCAAAAATTTATGGATTAAGCACTGGTGCTAGATTTTTTTTTTCAGAATTATTTGCATTTTATATTTTAATAAGTAAAGTTTACCAGCTCTATTTTTTAAATCCAGTAAACATATGACAATTGTTTATTGGGCCCAGCACCATGTACAAAGCTAGTCTGAGGCCTATTAGTCATCAGTTACTACTTCCACATTATACAAATTTTACCTATGAAACAGCATTTCACTAATAGCCAAGCAGAGGGAAAAAATAAAGCCAAAAGTATAACAGTTAGCCTCTTATCATAATGCCTCTCTCCCTTTAGTAATTATGTTTTAAGAGAATTTGTGTATTTCAGTTAAATATTGTAGCTTTAATAAGCACTGCAAATGTAGAAGCTACTCAGTTTGTGAGACCAGGCAATAGACTGGTAACCCGTATTCCATTTCAAGTGGACTTTTATAGCTTAACTAATCATAATTATGATAGCTTTTTCCATTTAGGGGCATAATCAAATGTTTCTTCTAAGTGTATTACCCACACTGGTTGTACATCCTTGTTTCAAAAGAAAAGCTAGTTTCCTTTTATTTTAATCATATTCTCCTTCTATCAGCACAACACTGTCAATACTAATCCATCTAATGAATTGAATTAATTTGAGTCTCCTGACCTTTTGAGTGCCCTTTGCTCAGCTGGTCTGTAAAAAATATCGGTGACAAATAATATGTAATATGCATCAAAAAAGTATGCATCCCCTCATATTTATGTGCTTCTAATTCTGAGAACAGTCCTTAAACTCTACTATCATAAAAATGACGGCAAGAAAATGTTTTGTTTTGTTTTACTAAAACTTAGAACGTGCTTGCATTTTAAAAGAATTTGATTAGATTAAATCTCATGCTCAGGGTGAGATGAAAGAAAGCAAAGGCCAAGACTAAAAAAAAAATACACGAAATGCTTATAGTTGTGAGAATGGTAGCATTAGGAATGAATTTTTTAAAAAAATTTAATAATTTTCTGTAATAACTATACTGTTATTATATATCTCTATGAAAACTGAAATACTGTTGAACAGATTTTTTTTTGGCCTTTGTCAAACTAACAAATGTTCCCAAATAAAGAGAATAGTAATTTTTCTTAGGGAAAGTGAACCACTCTTCATGCTAAAACACGAAACACTGCTAGATATAATTTATATACAGGAAGGATTCACAATCTCTAAAGTGCTAAAAATTTTAATGTAATTAATGATAAATTATGTCCAAATATTTATCTCTAAAATGGGTTCTAAAGCCAGTAGAAAACATATACTATCAGAGGTACAGCTGAGGATGGGCCTGAATTGCAGGTTATTTGGAATCAATGTAAAATTCTACCTTGAGTCTTCAGGTGCTCATAAATCATTTTTAGAAGCTATACAATCATTGCATTTAATATAGCTCCACTTTTTATTTATAAAAACTCCAACTAACATGTACAATAATAACAGTAAGTTGCCCAGAAAAAGAATGCAAGAGAATCCCAATTCCAGAGTGCCTGAGATTCAAATCTTTATTGTTGACATCTGAAAATCACTTCAAGAAGTGTACTTCCTTTGTTAAGTCAGAAATCTATCATTGTTAAAACCTGTTTTGAGATGAAATCTTATTAATTTACTAAATAATTCATGCTTGTCCCATTGTCCTCAGTAAGAACTCCTGAGCAATTTATTAATTTGTAAAACTTGTGAGATGGAAAAATATCAAAGGACCATAAATAAGAAATATAATCTAGTAATGCATCTTGGCAAGTATATGAAACAATGTAAATAACCAACCTACTTGGTTACTATTCATAACACCTTAGAAAACATTATGTAACCATCCATTATATCTCAGTAATAATAACAGATTAAAATGACAGTAATTTACTGAATGTTTATTATGAATTAGGGTAGCAAGCTGGATGTTGGGGTGTGGGCAAATGTATGTTTTATATGTACCCACTCCTCCTCACATTCTGTATCTTTGGGAATATAAAATGTTTTCTCATTTCCCACAAAAAGCCTTAACAAATTACCCCCTTTCAATAACTACCAGTTAACTGTTCGGAGGTTTGTAAAATGAAACATGGTTTCAATCTATTAGTTGCTTTATGTATGTATCTCATTTTTACTAAGAAATGTCATTATCTGGACTTTACAAATGAGGAAACTGAGAAACACAGAGGCTAAGTAAAACAAAAAAACTCATAAAATGTGAAAAATGTAAAGCTGCAATTCAACCCAGGACCATATGACCTCAAAACACATTGCTTTAACCAGCTGGTACAGAGTAATCACAGTCTGTCTGACTCCCAGCTCAGGTGAAAATTACACTCTCTTTCTTACTCCAAGAAAATTGTTTTCTAGTTTGTGATATATTGGCCATGGAGTTTATTTCACTTTACCTTGGGTTTATCTGTTAAATTAAAGGAATAAGAAAGAGCAATAATAATCCATGGATGACCTTTAAAAATGCTGCTGCCACATGCATTACTCAATTCTTAAGGGGGAAATATTTAGCATGTAAGATGCACTTTAGTTCTAAGGTTAACTTCAACACAAAAAGAGTCTATAAAATTGATAATAAAATCAAGATGCAAAGCCTAAAATGCAAGAGAATGATTGTGTATGAATTTAAATGTATTTAAATGGTACCCAATGAAGATTTAAGCAATAAACAAGTTCTAGCTGTAACCCTGGCAATGACAAGGTAGGGGTTTCATGCTTCTCATTTCTAATTCATAGCAGGGTTTAGAATACTCATTTTATGGCTGAGGAGGAGGGCTCGGGGATGGTAAGTACCTTGCACAAGGACAGTTAATAATCCTGTCCGAAAAGGCACCAATGGTTCTGCAGCCCATGCTTTTTTCCATTGCATCAAGCTGCCTACCATATAAAGTTGATTATTTATCGACTATCTACTAAAGTCTTCATATATTTTCTTATACTTTCACATTGCACCTACACTGAGCTTAACCAACTGGCTCGGTATTCAAAAACGAGCAAATGCCACATTCAGGATTCAGATTAGAATTCTCCCTGACTCTATCTACTATACCTTTCTGCCTCAACACTATAAAAGGTAATGAGAGAAGGGACACAATAACCACAAAAAGTGCCATCAGTGGACTCAGCTTTAAGAGAGCATAATATACGTAATACTTTATCTTGATTAAAATAGTAAAATCATAAAAAATTCCATGAAGAAAATGGACACAGAAAAAAAAGTTCAGTGAATTCAATAAGGAAGGAAATGAAGATACTTGGTTGAGAATGGGTGGACGGAAGGAGTCAAGTCATCTTCTCTGGTACTACAATTCTTCTTAACTTACAATAACAGAAAAAAAAAAATGTTTATAGTACCCGGAGGAAAGAAGTGAGGATATTTTCCCTTCTCTTCATGCAAAAAGCAAAACAAAATGACATAATACAGGCACTTGCATGAGAGAGAGATTTGCTGTGCAATGCTGTAGTGATCAGGTTTATCATCCAGATTTATTTCTGATTCATTCATAGATAAAAGAGATTTGGATGTCTCCAGGTTAGCTTCAGGCAGATATAAACCAGTTTCAGATGTAGAACAAATGTTACTCTTCCTCCCTAACAAGCTTACATCTGTATAACCAAGGCCAAGCTTACTCCTTAAAGGAAAACGTGCTGGCCCACTGATGAGGTAACAGTCCAGATCTCACCGGCTCTCAGGTTTCAAGTTACTGGACAGAGTCAGCTTGCAGATAAAACATAGAGCACAGAGTGGGACAAATGTAGCAGCCGTATTTGCCAGTGTAGCCTTCTGTGTCTCCAGCCCTTGCTCAGGATGATGTATTTCTACGTTAAGTTTTGGTACAGATTCCCTATTTTTTTGTTTTATTGAGATATAATTAACATACAGCACTGTATAAGTTTCAGGTTTCCACATGAATTGACATATATGTTGTGAATAATTACCACAATAAGTTTTAGTAGAGATCCATAATTTCATATGGATACAAAAAAGATTAAAAAAATTTCCCATGGTGATGAGAACTTTTAGAATCTACTCTCTTAACAACTTTTTTATATCTTTATTTTTTAATTTCTTTTTTATTGTTGTTCAAGTACAGCTGTCTCCATTTTCTCTCCTCCACTCTCCAGACCCCACTGGTCACCGCCTCCCACCCTCAATCCTATCCCCTTTGGTTTCAAATACATCACACAACAATGTTAACTACAGCTGTCATGTATGTACAGTCCTAGGACTTTTAAGTAGAAATCTGTACCTTTTGATCACCTTCATCCAATTCCCCCATGCCCCAGATTTCCCTATTTTTTAAAAAACTTTTGTGACCAAGCTCACCAAAAGTGATCACCCCTTATTCAGTTCTAATAATAATTGTAAGTGTTCTTAAAAAACTCTAGAATAAATATCTTACATATCAATTTAGTGTAACCACTATGGATAAAGTGTATGATGGTAAACATAAACATTAATGAGGTGTCAGTCATTCCTGCCTGCACGGTGCTTGCAATCTACTGACAAATAAATATATTTATTAGTATTTCCCAAAGTTTGAATTTTAGGTGCACATAAAACTACACAAAAACATCTTTTAAAAAATAATACTTATAAAATTCATTGAACCTGTGGTTAAAAATGTGATTTCACAGATATCATGATTTTGAATGAAAAAAAATCAAGTAAATAATAATAAGATGGCAGGTGGCCATGGGCATTTTTGGACAGTGGAACAGGAATGAGGTGTGAATGACACAAAATCACATATACCTAGCTATAATTCAAGAAATTATAAAAGTTTCAGAAGTATGTAAAAAAAATGTGACACCAGCATACCAGGGAGAAAGTCTATTTTTGTAAAAGGTCTCGCAGAGGTTACAGCATTTTTCTGGGCTCTCAAGAATAATGGGGACTGAGAATAGGCTGACAGTCACCAGAGGGGAGAGGAGAGGGAATTTCAGGGGGAAAGGGGAAGGGTTTGGAGCAACAAGTATAAAGGACACATGGACAAAAACTAGGGGGGATGGAAATGGGAGGGAGGTGGGGAGGGCTAGGGCGGCAGGCTGGGGTGGGAGCAAAAGACAGAAAAGTGTACAAGAACAATTAAAATAAAATTTTTAAAAAAGAAAATGAAAGATATCTTGACTTGGTGAAGAAGCAACTAAATGAGTTGTAAGATACTCAATATAGATGATAAAAATCACATATATATATATAAAAGAATGGGGACACTCATTAACTGATCCCACATGACTTCCAGCAGGTTTGCTGCTCCAGCACAGTGAGAGCATCTCATTGCCAGCACTCCAAGTTTTGGGATGCTTTGCCTGAGGGCAGGCGTTCTATGATATCTCCCAAATTTCCAAGTTTGAGCACTTATCTGGTCACTAAGATAATTCTCCATTTTTCAGACACACTTATTTTCCATTTAAGGTAGGTTTACTTTGGTCATTTTGTACTTAGTGTATTAACATGCTGGTCATTTTGATTTAGTGATCACTTCATCACTCTTCAAGTTATTTCCTTTTACTTAATTCTTGTTTAAATTAATTTTGCCACAGATTTTTAAAATAACATAAATATATTTTAATTAATTGTCTCATCTACCTTGTTAAAATCATTTACAATTATGATGCTGCATTAAAATATGGATTCTACAACAAAACTGGAGTTAGATGGCTCGGTTTCAAATTCTTACTTTGCAATTAAGTAATTGTACGGTTGTGAACAAGTAAGTTATTTATAGATCCTTAGATTTTTGTCATCTACAAAATGAGGGGTTAAGAATAAATAATTCCTTTGTCTCCAAAATGATATAGATGATCATTTGTAGATTCACCATTGTTCCATACATAATTTATACAGTCATTTCATAAATCGATGACAATATCCAAGTCAGTTTAAAAAGGACTGCTATATTCATAGGTTTTTCTAGATGATCTATTCAAGTCTGATCCTTGATCCACATCCTGATCAAATCCTGATCAATTAATGTATTAATCAAAAATTAATACAATTTTAAAAATTTTAAATATTTATATATATTTGCTATCTAATTATATCTGTTCATTATAAAAAGCCTGAAAGATTGTAACTTTATTAAATTGAATGAATTCCATCACTTATACATAGCAACTAGTAAATTTTGGTGTCTTTTCACAATTTATTTTGCACACTGGAAAAAATCAATTATATAATTAATAAAACATTTCAGCTGCTTTAATAAGTATTTAAGTTCCTTATAGTGTTTTATTATATTAAATAAAATGTGATGATCTTTCCAAAATTCAATTTTCTCATTCAAGATCAATATTCAATTTTTGTTTTAAAAAATCCCCTCACAACTTTTTACATAGGTACTGCACCTACTTCAGCAATTATCCGTTTACCTCCTTTGATTTACATTTATTGTTACCTTAGAATACATATGTAGCAGTGTAATTCTTCAACTGTAAAGCATGAGCAAATTTAATATTTGATATTAGATCACCAAGTCATCCCACCAAAATACTGTAACAACTTCTCTTCTACAAGTAGCGTATGAGAACAACTTTTCTAAGGCGTCATCAAAATGATATTTGATATCAATATCAAATTGATATTAAAAATGTCCATTAGAAAAGAGAAAAAATGCTTTCATTTCCATTTTTAATTATTAATAAAAATTATACAATAATAAATTGTTGTGTTAATAAATTAATAAAACTACATGATTGATAAGTTTTATGTATTAATAAAAATACACGATTCTACAATTTTTTCACAAAATTTTATTGATGAACATTTTTACTTGCAGTTATTGCTTAATAGTTTAATGCTATTTTTAAATTTCAATATTATCTTTCTGTTATGGTATTACAAAAGATGGTTAAAATAGTTGTTTTGTTTTAGACTATTTTAATTTTTATATATACAAACAGGTTGGCTTTTCCCTTGTACCTTTATCACTATCTTCCATGCACAAAAAAATGGTTCTCCATCATAGGGGCATACATTTTCTCCTAATAATATAATTCATTATTAAAGTTGGCTACTATTCCATAGGAAATATATTTTGTCATATGGTGTGTGGCAAGTACAGTTTGCATTTTATTCTTTCCAAACTGCAATCAATTATCCCAGATTAACTTTTGTAAGAACTTCCTTCCCTCACCAATGTTTAATTCCACATTTATTATCTACAAAAACAGTTTGTAAATTCTGATCTGTTTCTAGGATCTCCCTTCTGTCCTACTGCTCTATTCTCTGCTCTCACCCCTGTGCAATTACTCTAATTACTGTCATTTCTTCTAATATTTCAATATTGAGTAGAGCAAATTACATCCATTATTCTTCTCTAAACCTTTTTGCTCTATTTTCCTGTTAAGTCTACCAGATGAACTTTGGAATCATTTTGTCAAATTTTTAATAAAATCCTTTTGTAACTGTTTATTGCTATTGAATTATAATCTATTAATCAATTTAAGAAGAAAATTTTCATGCAACTGAATTTTCTTATTCAGGATTATTCAATTCTTTATTTATCCAAATTCCCCTCACCCTTTTGTTTCTGTACCTGTACAGGATTATAATTGGTAATTATAATTGGTCTAATCTCAGTTTAGACCATGACACGTTAGAGCCAGACACAAAACCCTTCATCTCCTCATCCGTCCTCCCACCAACGTTCAGAAGCCTCTGGCTTAAAAGAGTTTTGATAAGCACCTGATACATAGTTGATTGCATAATGTATCAATTTGGATTTAGATGTTACATTGTTATCAAGTATGCTTTATCCAGATTCTGTAGTCTGTCAGAACCATATGACATCAGGAGTCTATTTTATCAAGAATTTAGACTTCCTGCCAAGATGGAGGCATAGCTGGACATGCTGTGCCTCCTCTCACAACCAAGATTAAGACAAAAAAAATATAGAACCAAAAAAAAAAAAAAGAAAACCCAACCAGGACAGAGAGAAAATTGAATTGTGCGGGAGTCCAAAAACAATGATTCACCCAGACCAGTAACAGGGGCGGAGTCAGATCGCGGCGGGATAAGCTGGTGGTGGTCCGGTTGCGCAGTCACCCCAAGCACACAGGCGGCATTGCTGAACGTGAGGTGGCCAAGCGGGGCCCACAGGGTGGCAGACCTTGGACACATATTCGTGCACAGATAAACCAGGTGAAAATAGGCAGCAAGACAGACTGTGAGACACAGGGCCCCAGCGCCAGGAATTGAAGCCTAAAAGCACCCATTGAAAATACTTGTAGAGGATGAGACGCCGGGGGGGAGTCCCAGCCTCACAGGAGAGTTTATTGGGAAGACCCCTGGGGTCCTGGAGCATGCGCAAGCCCACGCACATGGAAATCAGCACCAGAAGGGCCCAATTCGATAGGGGAAAGAGGCTGAGGGGACTGGAATCCTCGAAAAGAGTGCGGAGCAAGCACCATTGTTCCCTCTCTGACCCTGCCCCCACATCCAGGATCACAACCCAGCCACTGGGCTGTGCTGCCCTGCCCTGGTGAACACCTAAGGCTCCGCCCCTCACTACTTAACAGCCATGACCAGACAAAAACAAAAACACCAAAACCAAGGATGGCTCAAAAGGGAGAGCAGACTGGGGCCCTGGAGCTAATTCATCTGAGCGACCAGGAGGTGGTCAACCTATCAGATGCAGAGCTCATAGCACTGGTAGCCAACCTATCAGAAGCACAGTTCAAAGCTCTGGTGATTAGGAAGCTCACAGAATTGGTTGATTTTGGTTGCAAATTAGAGGAACAAATGGAGGCTACAATAAGTGAAATGAAGAAAAACGCACAAGGAACCAATAGTGATGGGAGGAAAACTGGGACTCAAATCAATGGAGTGGACCAGAAGGGAGAAAGAAACAAACAAACAGAAAAGAATGAAGAAACAAGAATTCAAAAAAATGAGGAGAGGCTTAGGAACCTCCAGGACATCTTTAAATGTCCCAACATCCGAATTATAGGGGTACTGGAAGGGGAAGAGGAAGAGTAACAAGTGGAAAACTTATTTGAACAAATAATAAAGGAGAACTTCCCCAATCTGGCAAAGGAAATGGACTTCCAGGAAGTCCAGGAAGCTCAGAGAGTCCCAAAGAAGTTGGACCCACGGAAGAACACACCAAGGCACATCATCATTACATTAGCCAAGACTAAAATGAAGGAGAGAATTCTAGAAGCAGCAAGGGATAAGGGCACAGTCACCTACAAAGGAGTTCCCATCAGACTGTTAGCTGATTTCTCAAAAGAGACCTTACAAGCAAGAAGGGGCTGGAAAGAAGTATTCCAAGTCATGAAAGGCAAGGACCTACATCCAAGATTGCTCTATGCAGCAAAGCTTTCAGTTTCAATGGAAGGGCAGATAAAATGCTTCCCAGATAAAGTCAAGTTCAAGGAGTTCATCATCACCAAGCCCTTATTATATGAAATGTTAAAGGGACTTGCCTAAGAAAAAGAAGATAAATAATAGGACAGTAAAAAGACAGCAAACTCACAGATATTAACAACCATACCTAAAACAAAAGCAAACTAAGCAAACAATTAGAACAGGAATGGAAACACAGGAATGGCAACACAGAAATGGAGATCGCATGGAGCAACAGGGGAGTGGGAGGAGGACAGGCGGGGAAGGTACAGAGAATAAGTAGCATAGACGGTGGGTAGAAAATAGACAGGGGGAGGGCAAGAATAGTGTGGGAAATGTAGAAGCTAAAGAACTTATGACACATGGACAAGAACTAAAGGGGGGAATGTGGGTGTGAGGGGGTGTGTAGGGTGGAGGGGAATGATGGGGGAGAAATGGGACAACTGTAATAGCATAATCAATAAAATATATTTTAAAAATTAAAAAAAATTAACGTACTGTGATTTTATTTCTCGCTTTTTACTTCACAGCATCAGCCTTAACACAGAAACATTAGGACGTGTGCCTTTATTTATTCATGCCATCAACTTGCCATAACTTTTGGCTGTCAAATTTTGTGAATCTCTTGTATTTACATCCTTATCTCAATAAAAATAACACAGTCCAGCTGCCATAGATACATTAGTTCTGATTAGAAATCCTCAACAGCTAGTGTCCAGAGCAGAAAAAAAGATGAAGGAAGAATTTTAAATGATTACAGAAATTAGAGAGGTGACCTAGTATCTGATAACAGACTTCTACAATTATAACTTTTTCCACTGTGGGGAGGGGCTGGAAGCAGAAAGAAATATGATCGAAGTCTTAAAACTAAGGTGGATTATGAAAATGTTCAATATGCAATTCTTTACCAAGTCCTGTAGCATCACATTTAAGGGAAATCTTAAAGCCTGAAAATAATTTTAAACTAAAAAGAGGAAATGCAGGGGGAAAACCAAATACACGTTTCATTAAGTAAAAACACATCAAGAAAGGGGTTAAACTTTGGTGAAAGTTAAAAAGGTTCCTAATTTCTAGTGTGAGGTTATATAAAGGAAACATCTGATGTGCCATCAAAATTTAACTTGGAAAAAAGCCAGGATCCTGTGTCAATATTTCTCCACTTGCAACTGGGGATCCTTAAGTTCTCCAGGCTAATCAATTCCCTTTACGTTTTTAAAGAACTAAATTACTAAAAATAATCAATCAACAAATGTTGGAGCCAATCCCATAAAGGCTCAGCATTTTCAAAAATAAAAATAAAAGAAAAAAAAAAGGACACCGTGTGTGTGTTTGGGGCGGGGGGAGGCACATGTTCCTGTGTATGTTGGAGGATCACCCCAAATATAATATGGACCTCAAGAGAATTACAATGGAGTAAATGAAATGGCTTAATATAACTTAAATAATTAGGAAAGAGCAGAAAACTAAAGAAGCCCTAAATTGTGTTTAATGTTAAAAAAAGATTTATACCAGAGAAAAGAAAAAAGAAAAAGCATTAGCCTAGAAAGAATAAATGAAAATAACACTTAGAGAGAGAGGACTTGAATATTTTCAGAAAAATGTCAAGACTATAAGGAAAGCATATTTAGTTTTATATACTTCTACTTATGAATACATTTCATATGTATTCCTAGATCAAGCAATGTGTCTCTATAATTTATTTTATACTATAAATTTTTTATATTAATGTTAATTAAAGTCATCCTGTTTTAAATGAATACTTGAAAATAAGATTCTAATACAGTTCAAAAAATGCATTCCTATATATAACATGTAGGCAAAAGAAAAAACACATTCTGGAACAAAACTTTACACGTTCTATTTTAACTCTTTATTCAATTTGAGTATAGCAATAGCTTCTACCAGTGCACATATAATTAAAACTAAGTAACAGCTCATTAGGGAAGTTAAATGAAATTTTTATGTACAAAACAACTTTTCCATACCTATTACGAAAAACACACATAAATACACACAAAGCAAAGTATGCAAAGTTAAATATATTTAACACAAAAATATATTTCATTTTAACATATTTTATTACTTGCCTATCCTAAATATGTGCAATAGCTTATTTTCATATTTATTTTCAAGACTGTATCCTTCATACAATACTATTTTTTCCTCATGATTATGTGCATTGTATATAAATGTCACCCCAATTGGCATCTTTCAAGCATGCCAGATTTTGAAATCTAGTTAATGAAATTCCCACGTATAACAATGTATCACCTCAATATAATGAGAGCAACCCAACTTATTCTTAATACTTAGTAAACAACTCACTCTGTGGATATTGCCCAGCAGGAAGAGTAAAAATGCACATATTTTTCTTCTCATTTATTTCTATTAAAGCCTCAGAAAACAAATTTTTCAAGCAGAACATAATGAAACTATTTGGGAATCAGAGAATAAGAAAGATATAATTAGGTTTTAATTTTAGTACAGTTCATTTCCTTATAACTCAATTTAAAAATAAAGTTTTTACGCTTCAATCTTTTCCCTTACCACTAAACTGGCAAAAGTAAGAATTAATGCAACAGGTGGGCTTGTGTGGTTTTAGCAGCTATGAAATATAATCAACTCTCCCCTATCATATTTCCAGGAAAGTCAGTGACACTAGACCCAAGCATAGTCCTTGGGCAACCCTGCTATTGGCATGAAAGTGTTCAAACTTCCCACAGGGACCATATATCTTCAGGTCCTGGGTTTAATTGAAACTTTAAACAAAATATATTACCTATTTAATGCAGCTAAACTGGATGCTGATCTTTGTAGTGTATAGAATAATGCCTAGCAAATTAATGCCTGTAACCATAGTACATAATGTTGAATTTACATCAAGCGTGAATAGTAAAAAGAAAAAAAATAAACCATGGCAGTTTTATAGTAACAAATAAACTTTTAGAAGAAAATCTGATAGTTTGTACATAAATTTTATATATTTATTCTTTTTGCTATACGGCCAGAAATTCATAATTTCCTTATCTTGTTGGCTCCACATCTTATAAAGCAAACTTCTAAAATCCCTCAAAATTACATTTCACTTTTCTGTACTGTTAATCTACACACCCAGCAGTGGTCTCCTGGTGGTGTCCTTTCTGACAATCAATATATGAAAGTTATAGTAATCAATTTATCTTAAAAAATTAAAGGTTAATTTTTTTTTAAAGGTACACAGATCAATGGCTAATCTAGCTGTATGGTCATTGGGACACACTGATTTTCAGGAGTGCCAACGGAAGCAATTATAGAAAAATCACCAGATTTCCAAATACGGGAAGTAGGTGGTATAAAAGGCTTAACACTGTTGGAGTGTTAATGCTCCCACTCTTGAAAGCTGTGAAGTTCAAGTATTACACAGTCGAAAACCATCTCTTTCCCAGTCGGCATGCTAACCGCCTCAAGTGAGCCACATCCGGTCATAGAAGAAAACATTAAGGATGTAAAGCATCATGTCAAAAATTTACTCTGAATATCTGTGCTCTAAATGTAATCTGGAGCAAGGTGAGGCAAACACACACACACACACACAAATACACACGTGCGCGCACGCACGCATGCACGTGTGCACAGAGTTCAACAAAAGTAAATGATTCTGCCAAAAAACCCAGTCATACATATGGCTGAGAAAGAAATAAGGATTCTTTTATAGCCACTCTACCAACAAAACTCAGCATATAGTGGACACACTTCAGGTGGACTTAGGATAAATTTACAAGTGAGAATTTTTCATTTTGTCTTCAGGAGGTACATCTGACATCTTGTTTGTCATTCTTCTTACCTGAATAGCAGCAGTGGTAGTACCGGAGAATACTAAGGAATAGCCATGAGGAATCCAAATACCACTGATAGCCATTTATGATGCTTAACCCTTTCATTCCACAATTTTCCTTCTCAAAAAAAAAAAGATTCTAAAACTTGGATAGACAAGTTTTTAACTCTAAAAATTGCTCTAATAAATTCACTATGTTTTCTATCAGTAGTTCTTCCCCCATTCTCTCCAAATAGCTTAATAAAAGTGGGGCAATCTCCCACAATTAAAGAGCTACTTTCATGAAACTGAAAATTAAATTAATATTTCTCCCTTCTTATTACAAAATATGAGAAAGCATCTTTTCAATTTCAAACCTGAGTAAAATATATGCTATTTGAAGGCCGATGAAGAAAAATGTATTTCCCAATACTGAGCTAGGAATTCATTCATTCATTCGTTCATTCATTCATTCATTCATTTTTAGAGACAGGGGAAGGGAAGAAGAAAGAGAAGGAAAGGAACCTCAAAGTGAGAGAGAAACATGGATTGGTTGACTCTCATATGCTCCCCAATTAGGGAATGAACCCAAAACCCAGGCCTGTGCCCTGACTGGGAATTGAACAGGCAAACTTTAGTTTCGCAAGATGACACCCAACTCACTGAGCCACACCAGTCAGGGCAGGGCCTAAGTTAGGATTTTATGAGTAACAGAATGTGTATAAAAAAAAAAAAACCTAACTAAAAATTATCAGGGATAAGAGATTCAAAACAGTATCATGAAAATAGAGGCAAACAAGGCAATACACAGCAATGGGTCATTATCATGCAATTCCCTGAGAAGAAGTATGTAATCTCTCCCTAAGGTAAAAAGCACATTACTCATAATAAACACATTTTTTAAAGAACAGAAAAAGATGAATATGTATACAATTTGTGACACTAGTGTCACATTAGAAATAGGAAAACTTAAGATTTTTGTTTGTTTGCTTTGGTTTGGTTTGTGTGGTCTAGTCAATGTAGTACAGCTACATAACCATGGACAAAATGTTCTCAAGGTTAAAGCGATACAGTTTCCCGTGTATTTATGGGCATTTATTCATCAAGGAAAGGCACTATACTCCAGATCTACTGGGAAATGTCCTAGAAAGTTCTCTGAGAGCAGGAATCTCGGAACTATTTACATTTCACACCACCATCACGTTTGTACTGAGTGGGGGTATGTGTGGCTTTGAAAAAACATTTGTCACGCAAAAATGATTCTAGACAGCGATAATAGAACACACTGACAAAGCAGTAACTCTGGGCTCTCTCTAACTTCATGCAACACATCGTGTCCCTTTGCTCTCAGGATTTATTACCAAGATAAAATGGCCTAAATTGCTTATATAATTAAACCCAACAATTACTTTGCATTGAGAGAACAGAGTGATTTTATTTTAAATAGTAAATAGGCTTAAAATGACATTGGGGATTAAAAGGGCTTTAGCTGATAAAAGTAATTAGAAGTTACAACCTAATTTAGTTTCGCATAACCTTTAAGGATTATTCAAAAGCAATGCTTAAGTGGACATTTTAAGGAAAATAATTAGAGAGAAAGAACAGAAAAATTGAGGAGGGATAGCAATTATCCTACGGTTGAAAAAAATAATACCCTGTTTTTTTAGTGTATCTGTGATAAAACCACAATTTTGTGTTTTATTCCTTTTTGTTAAGATGAGGTTCTTGTTACATATATGTAAAAATAAATCTATGAAATACATGTATCACATTTAATATATATTTATTTATTCATTTATTTCACTGACTTTGAAATGGATAAAGAAGAGTGATATTGATGCAGTAAAAACATGTCACTTTGGCACTACAGAGGCCTAAATAGGAAGAGCACTTGAATATAAGTCAGAAAGCTATACTGTAGGTTGTAATATAAACTGTGTAATCCTGAACATATCATTTTTATACTGCAAAATGAAAAAGGTTATATTAGGAGGATTTAATGATATGAGTCTTCCATTGCCAACATTCTATGATTCTGAAAATACACCTATAATTTGAGAATAAAAGAGAAATTCAGATAAAGACTTTCTATATTGGATGCAAGAATAAAAAATAATTTTGACTAAGTCTAGGGGAAAAATGTGCCATGACAGGGAAAGTGGAAGAAACTCAAACCTAAGTATGAAAATTTTAATTCAGAAGGAGTAGCCTATTAATGAGATTAAGTTAACTGGGCATTAACTGAGTAAGCTATTTCTTCTTAGGTTAACATAGTTAATGATCAAAGAATGATTTTGATTGTGGTTGCTGAGGGACAAGGGAAAATGAACTTGAAGAGACAACGGAGCAGCTCTAGACCGTGCAGAACTACGTGGAACCCCCACTGCACCAGTGACTGCAAGGCCATCACTATGCAAAGCCTTACCCGTAGAGAAACAATACTTACACTGCTAAATACAAAAAAGAACTGAGAGAGAACAGAGTCATTGACATTTGGAGCTGAAAGACCCACAGAAATGATAATGATTACAATGAAATCTTATGAAACTCTTCCTAGGTTGGGCATTGGATCCAATAACTTCACTTTCCTTATTCCAACCAGTCCTCAAACTGACCCTACTATTACAGCCACCTGAAGGGTGGGAAAACGGAGGCTTCAGTTCAGTAATTTGCCCAAAGTCACTCAGCCAGTAAATATCAAAGCCATGAACTGAACCTGGGCTGACTTCACACTATACTACATCTCCACTTAATCCAACCTATTCTCTTATGAGAAAACGGAGGCCCACAGAAATAGTCACACAACTGACTAGGAGCAATTTTATGTTATTTTGTGATATGACCTCTAAATATTTCACATATTCTCATACCTTGCTAATTGCAAACAACATCGAGGTGAAAGTTTAATTTTTGTTCATAGTATTTAGTAGCTGTTTTATATTATTTTTATTGTATGTTTATAATTAACATAATTTTGAAGGAGATGGTATTTCTCAATTATTGTTATTCACCATCTTGCTCTTATAAAATCAGAGAATAACGAGAATATATTTAAATAGTTTTTTAAATTTACTTATTAACTGATAAAGTTAAAAACCTTAGAGTAAAATATTGAAAAAATTCAAATTGGGAAATAAATTGATCAAACTTTTTTAAAATTAATACACAAATGGGAAAATATGATTGCTTATTTGGTGTTCAGGGTAAGTCAACTACTGGCATGTAAAATAGAGTAATATAAGTTTTTCATAAAATGTTCAAGGGAAGGGAAAATACAAAGAACTATTGTTTTTTTAAAAAAGAGCATCTGTAATGGATTGAGTTATTAAACTAATAATAACATTCATATATGATTGTGTATTTTGACACATATTCGTTTATTTCTCTTAATCTCCAAATAAAAGAAAAATAGGATAAAAAATAATGTTTGTACACATACACACAAGTGCTTGGGGGTAGTAGTCATAAAGGGGAAAATGAATGAGCCATGAGAAAAATGAATACTTACAGGTTAAATCTAGCCAGACATTATAATCCGTCACTGATCCCTGAAGGGCACTAATAATATGTAAATGTGAGAATTAGAAAACACATTCAAGGCTGTTGATAAACTTGATAGGATAATCAGCACATGCTGACAGACTAATGAAACTGATGAACTGATAAGGCAGCTTATCTCCCAGACCACTTTTGTTCACGTCCAATGGAGACTAATCAAAATGTATCAGGAGTTAAAGCAAACACTCAGAGGATTTCAACCATTTGATTAGGAAGTGAATTCACTCTCTGAGAAAATTATAGTTTCATAAACAATTGAAACTACAAAACCTGGTCAGATAACAAATCTTCACATAAAATTAAACAGAATGCAGCCACAATAATTAGGGAAGAAATCTTCAATTTTAAATAATATTGTGATTCTCCCCCTCGCAAATTGCTAGAGTGCTTTTCAGAGCCTGGGCAAAGCAACTACCTCTTTCTATAATGGAAAATAAGACAAAGGACTGAACAATAACCCCAGGGACACACTTATCTTTCACTGCCCGTGTGTGCTCAGCATCTGTGTAACCATGAGAGACAGACCCCAAGGTACCAGCTGAATTTTCAATCAAATTTATTTACATAAAATAATTGAATGAATTTTCTGAAATCACTAACTAGATTGAACATTTCCCCATTTCCTATGAACAATAAAGATGCTAAATGCAGTCTGCTGCGAAGGATCTCAGGGTCCTTTCCTAGTTTAAAAAAGACTTCTTATTTCATAATTGAGGGAAATGGGGAATAACGGCCTTCCCAAGTATTAGCATAAAGAATAAAATTATAAACTGAAATCATTGTGCCTCTTTAGATAAAGCTAGAGAAAATGATCCTTTTAGTATTCATTTCAACAGAAATAACCATCCAGTATTAATAAAGTAAAGTTAATTCTTATAAATCTAAACCCTCTAGGCACATACCTTATGGACATGCATATTTCACCTGGGTAGAACAATGCTGGATAGTGTAAGGTGAGGTTTTAATTTATGAGAGTTTAAGGGCAAAAGTACATTTAATGAAGGTGGAGTTTACCCATTAGTAACTATAGCAAAGAGAAAAAGAAGCAGCAACTACAAATCCTCCAATGTCCTTTTTAATATGAGTACTGGGGGGAGACTCCAAGACATGCAGTGAATATATCGACCTCTTGCAAATCATAATTTTTTCTGTTTATTAAGTCACACCTCATTCTGTCTCTGAACTTTTTCTTAAATTTCTGCCATTTAGAGAAATAACGAAAGTGGATGTCCTTGCCAGGCATATATTCTACAGTTTGGGAGGATTTAAGGTTGCATGTGTGTATGTGTGGGCTCAAGCTAGTATCAGTACTTTTTGAAATCATGGAATATAGAAGCATAAAATAATTCTAGAGACCATTTTGACACATTTCTTTTACATGCTTGAGGGAGGCCTAGAAATAACAAACTCCTAACCAAGTTTAGTAAAATAAGAGTATCTGAGTTCGTAACTTGTGCTTTGGAGAAAAAAAATTGATTTGAGGATGACAGCAACCCCTTCTCTTCTCTCCCTTACCTGGAAACAGTGAAGTTAACCAATCAGCAGAGCGATTTAAACTTTAGGGACTCCTGGCAAGAGTCACACACTAAATAGGCGGTTTTCAGTTCTGTCCACCATCAAATAGCCGTGGTAATAATTTACAGTCACAGATCAGTAGCAGGTGATAGGTGTATATTTTATTAGAAATTCTAGCTCTTGACCCCTTGTGCTTAGAAAAATCAATGCCCTAGCTTATATGCTTTCTAATAAAAAAATTAAGCTAATTGTCCAACGTAGAAAAAGGAATGATTATGTTAGCACATTTGCATTTTTCACAGTATTATTTTTACTCAAAAATACTAAATCTGAAAAACCTATTGAGATCCAAGCTCTGATCAATGAAAATCATACATATTGACTCAGTTATTCCCATCTTTTATGAGCACCAAAAATCATTCATCTCACATATAATTTGTATATAAAAATGACATTATACTATACATCCATCTCTATAAAAAGCTATTTATAGCTTTTATACACTAAAAGCTATAAACAAATAGCTTAATATACACTAAATTAAGTGTATATTAACTTACACTTAATATTAAGTATAATATTAATACACTGCTTAATATACACTAAAAGTCTTTAAACAAATTTTGCATTATTTTAAACAGCTGTATAGATTTCATTCTATGGATGTACATATTTAACCAATCAAAAAGGGATAAAGACATTTTCAGAAAAAGAAAAAAAAAATCATTCATCTCTACACTACAGCATGGTTAACAGGGGTGTCCAACCTATTGGCATCACTGGGCCACATTGGAAGGAGAAGAGCTGTCTTGGGCCACACATTAAATACATTGCAACACAAAATCACAAAAAAAACCTCACAATGTTTTAAGTAAATTTATGATTTTGCGTTGGGCCATGTTCACAACCACCCTGGGCCGCACGCGGCCTGCGGGCCGCAGGTGGAACAACACCCTGCTAGAAGATCTTCTGATTAAGGAAATTATGTGATTAAAATGATCATGAATTGGATAAATTCACTAAAATCAGTGCACTCCATTCATCTTTTACAACCCCTGGAGTGGAGCTCATACTGAACACACAGAAGGCTGTGGGAGCCCTTTGCAGCAGCTCTGGGATTTGGACACCCTGTGGAGAACGCTATGACAATGCATGTATTTGTTCTTGACAGGACGAGTGTGCTTGGTAAAAACATGACTGTGACACGCAATAGGGAATAAGGATTATTTTTTTTGGGGGGGGACAAATGAGATAACTAATTAAAATTCCATTTCACAGAAGCATAGGTTTTAATTTCTCCACAGGTCCCTGAAATATCCACTGAAATATTAATGTCTCACTTACCCATCATGTTGTACAAGCTCTGTGGGGGAAACTGTCTTGGCATTTTCTGAATTGCTTCCTTATATACACTAAGGGCTTCCTAATTAAAGAAACAAACAAAAGGTAATAGATGAAACACAAGAATATTCACCAAAAATGAAATAATAACATCCTCCCCAAATTAAAAACTTCTGTTGCTATTTCCAAATGGTTCATGGGAGGAGAAAAATTAAGGTGTCTTTTGTTTTGTACTGCCTCGATTACATGAATAAAAGTAGTCAACCCATTCAGTGAAGAAGGCCAGATAAAAATTCAGTTTAACTAAAGTAGGTGAATGTCACCAAGCTCTTCTATTTTAATATAAAATTTTAGCTCACATAGATTATTCCATTAAAACCCTAGAAAAATTTCTATTTGGAAGTCACCTGTAGTCATCTAAAATCTGTACTTACTTTAAGTCTGGCCACCAAGTAGGATCTAAATAAAATATCAAATAACATACCTAGATACTGAGACACCCAGAGATTATTAAATGCAATTATTTTTAAAGTTGTATCTTTATATCTGTATTGCATTATTGATATGACCTGAAAGAGCATGCAGGGGTGTGGTGTGGGAGAGAGGAGGAGGGGCACTGAACGGGAGGGGAGAGACCCTGTGGAGGTACTTTCTGTGGGAGAAAGACGGGGCAAGACCGCTCAGCCTGCCACTGCTCAGAGTAGGTCCTGCCTCCACCACTCTTCTCCTCTCCCAATTAAAAAAAAAAAACAGTTTTCATTTAATTATTATTTTTAAAGAACTAAAAGAAATGGGTAGGATTTACATCATCTTAATACTCAGAGTACAACATATTTTTAACATTAAACACCGGGTGTAAAATAACAATAACAATGTGTCTTGGATCATAAAATCTGAGATAAGCAAATAAGCTTGTGACACAATGTTTCTTCTTCCCTTTTCCTGCTGAGAAATTCACAGTACACAAATCTGTTAAGATTCTTTAGCAGAGTTTCCCCTGCCCCAAATGAATTTCACTATGAAACTCTTAAAATAAAGACACACATTAACTTCTTAAATGATCACAGTGTCCCCATGATGAGAACATTGATAGGAAACACTGAGACTGGATGAGAACAAGGGGAAAGGAAAAGGCGAGGGGGTTTCGGGCTGACCTCATAGCGACCCTGTTCATGGTAGAGCTTTCCCAGGTTGTACAGACAGCTGGTAACCGAGCTCTTATGCGCATGAGGGTCCTTTAGGTTTTCGTCAGGGATCTCAGAACACTTCAGGAATGTGCGTCGGGCTTCTTCTGTCTTTCCTTGGTTCATTAGAATAATGCCGGTGTTTAAATATGCAGCTGGGGGCAGGTGTAGAAATATAAATGTGAAAAGATGATGTGCACCATGGATACAATAAGTTATCTTTACTTCAATTAACTTTCTATGGATTATTTCCAATTTTAAGAAGAACAAAGAAATAAGGAACAAACAAATGTACATGGGAACAATTAATGGAGTAAGAAGTGCAAGCAGCTTTGGAAAATATATGGAATAGTCTCTGTCCTCAAGAAGTTCAATATATTTTGATGCCCAGACCAGTGTGACTGAGTTGGTTGGTCATCGTTCCTGCAAAGGGAAAGGTCACCAGTTCAATTTCTGATCAGGGCACATGCCTGGGTTGTGGGTTCAGTGCCTGGTCCAGGCACATATAAGAGGCAACCAATCCATGTTTCTCTCCCTCTCTTTCTCCCCTCCTTCCCCTCTCTCTAAAAATAAATAAAAATTAACAATCTCTCTTTTTGGATTTTTATTTTATTGTTCAAGTACAGTGTCTCCATTTTCCTGCCACCACTTTCCCTCACCCCACCCATCCCCCACAAATATCTTTAAAAACCTCAAAATATTTCGAGCTCAAAATCTAGATGAATAAAAGTTGTACTTATCTTAATATATTAAAAATGATAAGCTGATATCAAAACATGAATAAATTGAGAGAAGATTTTAGAAGCTTACAATTTGACTGGCAACTGTTCAAAAAGAGGAGTACCATACTTTTTTTTCCTCTGTGAGGTTATAAGTCACCAAGATAATTTTCATGCATAAAGAAGCAAAGAGGTATTTAAAAAGAAAAATTTGACTATTACTTACAAGCCAGTGTAGGCCTGCTTCCGATCGCCAATTTATAATAATGTAATGCTTCTGCAAACCTGCTGCTCTCCTGCAGAAGTAACCCCCTGCATGAAGAAAATAGAAATTTGGAGATATGGCTGTATTACTACACATAAAACCACGCATTTTAATTTAATATTTCAAAAATAAAAATGGTTAAGGGGCCATAAAAGTGCTGGCCTAATACTATGCAAACAAATCCTAAATAGATGGAAATTACTCCTCAGGAGAGAAAATATGAGAGAGGTATCATTCGCATTTATGTTGCATTAGAAAGTATTAAGAAGTACTTTTAAAAAGCCCTGACCCTCACTGTGCTTTCCCCTTTCCAGCAGTTTTTTCTCTCCCACTGGAATTACAAACCACCTGGATTTCTCTTGCAGCATGCACATTTTTTTCACTTCAGAAAGGAAACTTTTCTAAGTTAAATATATATACATATATCTATATATATAAGTATATAAGTATATATACATATATAGATAGATAGATAGATGATAGATATGGTGCCTCTCTCACCCAAAAGGCAAGGGTAATCTAGGTTAACAGGATAAAGAGAGTCAGAATTTAATCTGATGCCATAAAGACACAAAGGAAAAGACTGAAGACTATCTACACTGATGTTTCCTTGTTTGGATATGGTCAAATAAGCCTAAATTTCACAACACTGGGCACATTTCAGTCCACTACAGACCCTCAGACTCCATGCCTCTCCCCTCAGGAGGCTCTTGGGCAGGAGCCTCCTGGATTATCCCAGCCATTCCTGACCCCGTCCCTCATGACCTATGTGAGAATTAATTATAATCATATCTATGAAAATACAGTGTCAGGGAATTGGACTAAGTTCAAAAGGCTCTCACAGAGGGCTTTTTAGACTGCCCCTATTCTCTTGTAATCAGCAAGTATCTTACAGACATTTGGCACCTCTCAGGGCCTGAGTACTGCTGTTATCATCCTCAAATTGCAGACTCTACGTGTCAGCAGCTGAAGCCTCTGAAAGGCTGGTAAAATGGAGCTTTGAGAAACGAGGTTACTGATAAAAGCTCATCATTTTGCAGAGTATTATGAAATGCTCAGTTTATTATTTAATGGGCACCATTAAGAATATCTAAAGCAAATCATTTTGAAATTAAAGGTTGCTCACTACTGTAATTAGTGTAAATTAACCTCATTATTTCTAATATTATTTGTTAAAAAGTCATTTGAATAGATCAAACCATTCCAAAATACCTGAACATCACTTATATCTATACATAAATGTACATTTTTATTAACAATTTTGAGCAACAATTAATGTGATCAGGAAATTCATATGCTTTGCTGTTAAATATACTTTTCAGTTGCTGGGAACAAAGAACAGTGTTTTCTGCAGAACTCAAGAGTTTGTGAAAATGTTCAATTGCCTTTAAAAGCAAAGTAAAATTGATAAAGAAAAAGAATACTCACATGCATTTCAAAAAATAAATAATATTCTTTATCAATAATTTTATTGACAAAATGCTTTCCAATTACTAAGCTCATATACATTAGCTCATTTTAGAAACTTATCTGCAATCTTAATTGTCTTCATCACTTTCCTTTGAGATTCAGATAAAGATGTGCTTTTCCTTTGATACAAGGCTAATGACCCCAGAGGAAAGCCACCACCCAGATATTTAATCTGATCTTTCTACCATTTTCAGGAATTAAAACCCTTCCATGAGCCTCTCCTCAGGCAGCACCTTCCACCTCTTTCCGCATGACAGTTTTCTTTCCCAGAAGACCACAAACATGTCCTTGCATCTGTTTGCCTGAAGTGGGGAACCCTACAGCCTTGACTCAGTCCTGCATCTGCCTCCAACCACTGCTTGTTACTGTTCTTCCCTTTAAAGTTAGATTTCAGGTCAGGTTAAAGGAGTTCATCATCACCAAGCCCTTATTATATGAAATGTTAAAGGGACTTGCCTAAGAAAAAGAAGATAGAAAATAGGACAGTAAAAAGACAGCAAACTCACAGATATTAACAACCACACCTAAAATAAAAGCAAACTAAGCAAACAATTAGAAGAGGAACAGAAACACAGAAATGGAGATCACATGGAGGGTTAGCAACAGGGGAGTGGGAGGAGGAGAGAGGGGGAAAGGTACAGAGAATAAGTAGCATAGACGGTGGGTAGAAAATAGACAGGGGGAGGGCAAGAATAGTGTGGGAAAAGCAGAAGCTAAAGAACTTATGACACATGGACATGAACTAAAGGGGGGGAATGTGGGTGGGAGGGGGTGTGCAGGGTGGAGGAGAAATGAGACAACTGTAATAGCATAATCAATAAAATATATTTTTAAAAAATAAAGTTAGATTTCTTTTGAGAATGCTATGATGTACGTATCCAATAACTAAAATTCCATTTACCCCTAAAGCCAGTTTGGGCTCTTTTCCAGAATTTCAAGAATGTCACAATGAAATTTCTACTATCACACCTTAAAAATAGTATGTCTATGTGAACCACCCATTCAAATGTAGTGCTTGTAACTACTGAACTCATCTTCCTTCCTGAAACTCGGTATTTCCTTGTCTTCCGGAAAACCAGTGTCCCTTAGTTCTCTTTTATCCCTGGGACCATCCTACAGAAAATGGAGAAAGTGTCTCTTTATTCACTTATTCCTTTAAAATAAGTTGATGCTTTACAAGATTTTGTCTTTTTCTCCTTTCTGGATAAATACTGACTCTGCACGACATCACACATACTTGTAGCTCATCTGCTGACTGTTCTCCCTTCTGAGCTCCAGATCTATTTTAAACAGTTTACTGAGCCATGTCAACTTAGTTGCTCAGTGGAATTTCAAAATCAATACATTCAAATATTAAAAACAGTAACTCCCACTGAAAACTAGACAATAAAATAAAGAAAGAAGAAAAATATCTCCTCCATAGTCAGCACCATCATTGACTCCAGTTGCTAAAATCAGAAACCTGGTTATCACTCTTGACTTTCCATCTGTCCTCACCACCCTTCCACATTTCATAGTCTCCAAAGCCTAATGAGTCTCATTTTCTAAGATTCTTTACTCTGCCCCTCAAGGTTCATCTTTATGGCTGTCTGAGCCCTTTTTATCTTTCCTGTCACCTAAATAACTGCAATAGCCCACTAATTAGTCTCCATATAATTACATTCCTAAAGGGCAAATATGCAGTTAGGCTACACAGAAAGAGCAGGGGGAGACGAGCACATCTCTTTGACAAGGTCCCTAAAGCCCATAAACCCTGAAAGCTGATGTATGTGTTCAGCCTCACAGGCTCCCCAATACTGATGTACAATATTCCTGTCATTTTCCTTATCCATAAAATATACAAAGAAGTAGGATCAAGGATGGGAGGCTAGGGTGGGGGGAGGTGTGGGGGGGAATGGAGACAACTGTACTTGAACAGTAAATAAATAAATAAAAAGAGAGAAAGAAGTAATTGGAATGACAGCCAGGCCTAGACAATCCTGTCTGGCCTGCCTTATTCTTTGGAGGAATCTAGTCACACGGAGATATGAAGCAGGTAAGCCTCCGGAATTATACACCGTAGCTCTGTAAATTAGAGTATCCTCCTCTGCATCACATGAAAAAAGTTAGTGAAGGCATGAGTCCAACCAATCGAGATGGCTTTGTGACTGATTTCTAATGGCCAAGGATTTCATTAAGCATCACAACTATTTCCTAGGGATCATGCTGCAAGAGTGAACAAGACAGAGATGCACATGTCTATGATGGTCAATCTACTGGTGGAGACAAGATAAAAAATGGTATGGAGAATCACTGTGATAGAGGACAGAGGACTAAACTACTCCAGCTCAGAAATGGACGGAGGTTCAGAGTCAAAGTGACACTGGCAAAGGCTTGAAAAGCAAGCAGCAGTCAGCCAGCAATAAAAAGTGTTATCTTCAGCCCCACGTTACACAGGAAGTGAGAGACATCCACAGAGAATTTACCAACTAACCCTAGGTTTCATGGTTCATAAGAGGGCAAAGTGAGGATTGGAACAAGTTCTCTGACACTAAATGTCATGCTCATTCTAGAAGAAAGAGTGAAATTTTACATACATGCATAGTAGGTTATGCTTGCTTTTACTCTAAAACTCTTCAGATTCTGTATAACACTAACTTGCATTGATGCTGTGACAAGGAATCAACCAAGCTTCTGTTACTGCCCTTTCCTACCTTTACAAAACCCATTCTTTATTTTATTGAAGCTATGAGAAAGGGACAGAAACCCTTCACATCATAATAGTTATGGCAGTAGTAATAATAATAATAGCTAACCTTAGTCAGCACTTACAATGCATCCTGCATGTTATATACGTTAATTTATTTATTACTCAACAATAACCTTATGCAGTAGGTTATTCTTACTGGCCCTATTTTATGGATGATGAACCTTGGGCAAGAAAAAGTTTAGCCACATACTAAAGGTCACATACCTAGTAAGAAGTGTGCCATAATTCAAGCTCAGCAGTCTCATTAGTATATGTAGGATCTGTATTTTTATAGATCACTCATACCAAATGAGCATTTTAAGTTGATGACATAGATTGTTTACATGCTGATCATGTCAGTATAATCTTCTGGTTTCTATGTAAACTATGTATATAGTATTAAAAACAAGGACACATTTTAATATTCCATGAAGCAAGAATCTAATGGGAAATAATTTTATTCACATCATGTAAAGTTGCCTTATTACAAGAAATAAGGTTCTCATGTCCTGTCAATCACATACATGAACTATGTAAAGAAGAATATAAGAAAGCAAACTATAGGGATAAGTAATGTTCCATATAACTCTAATTCATCATCATTTCTGTTGTCATAAAAAAAATACAATTTTCTGAAAAAGTATGGCCTTCCCCACCACTGTCAGCACACCCGAACAAACTGTCAGCATCTCTACAGTAAGACTGCCTTCTATATAGTACTGTTAAACCATACACATTTTCAAGTGAGGCTACTTTGCCACAGGTTCTAAGAAACATCTTTAAAAACAGTCAAAATCCGAGATATTCAAAAAGTATTAATAAAGCACATCAGCAGACAAAAAGTATACTTTTCAAGAGTATGCGCTGCGGTAAGTAAGCATTTATGTAGAACACAGGTGCAATGGGGTGTGGTTTACATGGAGTGATGCACCCTGAAAACTATGCAAGCGCTAAAAAGATTGTCGCTTGGTTTCTTTTTGGATTTCACTCACACATAACATGTGGCTCCACAACATATTAAACACTGAGACCACAACTGCCAAACAACGAATAAGTACTCTTTTGAATAAACTGCCTCACAGTGAAGACAGACAAGCAAAGAATCACAACACAGTGTAAATAAAGCATAAACTGTTTTGAGAACACACAAAGGGCACATCTTTCCGGGGTGAAAGTGTGGTGGGGTTCGTAGAGAAGTGAAGAATGCAGGAATGGAGTTCCAGACAGATCAAGCTATGCACATGAAAACTCGGAGGTACGGAGGGTAACAGTTTTACCTACCAGAGGCAGTAACAGCAGGTTTCATTGAAATTAAATGGCCATCTAGCTAGGAAGCATTTGGAAACAAAAGCTAAGACAACTTAAAATTAAGATTACATTATTGAGAAGACTTCAGTAATGAATAGTTTGGCAATTTCCTGGGTAAAAATACTTAGTAATCAAAATAAATCAGATAACATTGTTCGCAGGTGATGGCTCACAAAATAATTTATAATCCATAGGGTCCAATTACTAACAAAATACCATCTTCATCTTAAATGAGATTTTTATTCTGAATTTTGTTTTATAATCTTTTAATGCATGTAAGTACTTTAATAGTAAGATTTTTTTCCTCAGAGATAGAATATTATAAATTTTAGATGATCAATATTTTTACATGTGAAATTAATTACCATTGGTTTGCAGACATATTTGAAATTCCTGTTAATTCAAATTTCCTAATTGAATTGGTTAATTTTGCTAATGACTCTAACAATGAGATTTTATGTAATTTTACTGTAAAGTGGCATTACAGTTATATTTTCTCCATTTTCTCAAGATTCACACTTAGTTTTAGGCTATGTTTGTAACAGGACAATTGAAAAAAGTAAATTTTTAATTTCTATTATGGAATGGAATAATAGCATCTTACACTCATAACACACAAGTGCCCCCAAATCCTGCTTATAAATGAGATCACAGGCAAAAATTTCGAGTGATTTTACCTGCAGTAAATGGAATCAAATCCACAGTCCTTTTTAAAAACTGACACTAAATAAAATAAGTTACTAATACTTTAATCAAATGCAGTAATTCCAAGGGTTAGAGTAATACAACAGCTTAGGAATTAAATGCCTAATATGCACTCACCCCTGAACACACATAAAAAAGAACCATTATCAATCAGGTACTGGGCTAGGTCATGTGACTAAACTCTGTCCAATTAGACAAAACAACAGTTGTCTATGCTTCTCTAAGGTGTGTAAATCCTTACAAGGTATGAAAGTCCTGTTCTGACGATGGAGGAGAGCAAACTAAAAGGAGCCCAGGAAACTGAGCCCTTGGTAAAAGGTCGTCCCACAACCCTGGGCTGGCATATCTCTGGACTTCTTTTTGTCAGACAGAAAATGTCATTGTAACTAGTTTAGTCCAGTGACTTTCAACCTTTTTCATCTCATGGCACACATAAGCTAATTGCTAAAATTCTGCGACACACCAAAAATATTTTTGCCGATCTGCCAAAATAATAGGTATAATTTTGATTCATTCGCACTGGACCACTAATGTGTTGGCTGCTGTCATTTTTTTATTTGACTAAGGGAAAAGAGGTCAGTACCGCTGATGAGATAGTCAGGTATTGCATCTCTTAAAAATTCTTATGGCACACTGGTAGAAAAATCACTAGTTTAAGCTAATATTATTTTGGGTTTCCTCTCATCTGCAAACCAACCTCTTCCTGATTGATAATATATAACATGTATTGTCTCATTTTAACTATGTAAGGTCATAAAATAAGGAACAAAGTATGGCTTTCACATAGAATTTTAAGGAAAACTTCTTTTAATTACATTTGAATGACTACAAAGTATGAGTTTTCTGGTTTTCAGTGATAAGCAGAGTAGGCAATTGCCAAGTATAAAAGTTGCAATTAAAATATTTAATTACAATCATGTAATTTAAGAGCATAATGGGTGGATGAAATTGGGAGTCTAAGATTAAGGTCTTAGACAGAGTGGTCAGAGTTTTCACTTTGCCCAAAAGAGCAATGCCATTAGGAGTGTTTTTATATTTAAAAAGAAAAAAAATCATTTAATTAATCATCTTCAATCCCCAAATAACTAGAAAGAGGGAAACTCACAGGAATTACCAAGTGAAATAGAAATAGGATTGTCATCTCAGAAAAAAAGATTCAAGGAGGTATAAGTGATTGAATTTGAGTCCCAAAGGAGATACCAGCGACAAAATTATACCTATTTTCTGGTCTTACCCAGCATTTCTGTGACTTTCTGGTCACTTTAGGAGAATAGACTTTGTATTGGAGGACCAAGCAAAAGAATTCTTTCTGCTCACATTTCCCCCCTCAAATTATATACTTAACTTTCTTTCTCTCCCTTTCTTTTAAAATTAAACTATTTCAATTTGATAGGTAAAATGATACTTTTACAAAGATGGCATTGGGTAGGAGAGCACAAATAGATGAAGTGAATGTAAATAGTTATTTTTTTTTACTTAAGCCACATAACCTCAACTTACTAGAATAACACATGTGCAACAAAAAGTGTTATTTAATTGGATACTTATTTTAAACAACTGCTAAGTCATTACACATGATTTTTATATACAATAGGTACTGTGAACAACATAAAAAGATGTCCCTTCTCGAAAAGGGTTAAATTGCACTGCAAAGGGTAGTAAGCAAGTAGTTTTCCCACTCTGTACTTTTTTTGCATGAAGAATGGAAATGGAGATGGAGAAGAAGACAATAACCATGTGGTTATTGCGTGTGAATTAATTTCTAACGTCGCGTAACTGCCAAGCAGGTTTCAGGAAATGCAGTTAAGCCTCCTCTTCGGTAGCACTGTTTTCACACAGTCGTGTAGACTGTGACAACTAAAGATGGTAGAATGACCCCTACTTCATAAAGGGAATTTTTTTATTCTAACCTGTCAATACGGAACAGTAGGCATCTGATCAAAATGATTGAAAAAATATTTTATACATTACCAAAAATTCTATCAACTTATCAATACTAGGAGAAAATGAACAACTTGTAGCTCTTGTTTTTTTTTTAATTTTAAAATTAGTTTTTGTTTGCGGTCTAACGAAAGAAATACATTCTCACTATAATACCATGTCTTCAATATATGTGAGGTTTCACATGGCACATTAGTTACAAAGGTTCTCCTGAGTTAGAACTTGACATCTAAATAAACTCTTTAATCCTATATAAGTCCTCTTGTATTCTGTGACAGGTCCAGAAAAAGATGCTTCATGATTACTAACTTACGCAATTCTCACCATAAACCCAAGAGTATAACCCCAATTTTATAAATAAGGAGCCCAAAAATCAGAATGGTTATTCAACAAATTTATGTAGTTCATTATTGTTGGGTCTGGAATTCAAAGAACTACACTGTATGTTAATATATGCATAATTCACATTACACCTGTCTTCCAAATATATAATTAAGGCTATATTTTCCTCTACATGTCATAAAATAATAATACGTATGAGTACACTTTCCTAGTTAAAAATAATACTTAACAGGAAGAAAGATACTACCAGATGCCTTCATGATCGTGTTTTCCATATCATGTCTTTTCATTCTTACAATTAACAATATAAAATGTTATTACATTTTACTTTAGAGATATTAAAACATCCAGGAGAGAGGTTACACAACTCACCCTTGATAATATGGCTGACAAGTCTCAAGATGGAATTCCTTTTTTTAAAATATATTTTATTGATTATGCCATTACAGTTGTCCCATTTCTCCCCCATCATTCCCCTCCACCCTGCACACCCCCTCCCACCCACATTCCCCCCTTTAGTTCATGTCCATGTGTCATAAGTTCTTTAACTTCTACATATCCCATACAATTCTTGCCCTCCCCCTGTCTATTTTCTACCCACCATCTATGCTACTTGTTCTATGTACCTTGTCCCCCCTCTCCTCCCACTCTCCTGTTGCTAACCCTCCATGGGATCTCTATTTCTGTGTTTCTGCTCCTGTTCTAGCTGTTTGCTTAGTTTGCTTTTGTTTTAGGTGTGGTTGTTAATACCTGTGAGTTTGCTGTCTTTCCAAGGCACATCATAATTACATTAGCCAAGATTAAAATGAAGGAGAGAATTCTAGAAGCAGCAAGGGATAAGGGGACAGTCACCTACAAAGGAGTTCCCATCAGACTGTCAGCTGATTTCTCAGAAGAGACCTTGCAGGCAAGAAGGGGCTGGAAAGAAGTATTCCAAGTCATGACCTACATCCAAGATTACTCTATCCAGAAAAGCTGTCATTTAGAATGGAAGGGCAGATAAAGTGCTTCTCAGATAAGGTTAAGTTAAAGGAGCTCATCATCACCAAGCCCTTATTATATAAAATGTTAAAGGGATTTATCTAAGAAAAACAAGATGGGATTCTTACTCAAGAGTTTGCCAGGCTTCCAATCACACTGTCTTCTCATTACCCAACACTGGCCCCTGTTTTCAGTTAAAGTATTAATAATTGCCCTCTCCCGGGTTCATATCTGAAATACTTCTTCATTGTCTATATCAACAAATTTCTTTTCTTCTTTATACATGTCCATCCCAATAAACGTCTTGCATTTGCTTCAGACTTAAAGTATAGCCTCCAATGCCAACCAACTTTACCAAGAAATACAGAATAACCAATATGCTTGTGTGATTGCTAATTTTACATGTCAACGTCACATAAGTTGACCAGAGATATCTGGTTAAATGTTATTTCTGAATGTGTCTCTGAGAGTGTTTCTGGAAGAGATTGGCATCTTATTCAGTTGACTGAGTAAAGCACATTACTTTGTGATGTAATATGCTTTACATCACATCAATGTGAGTGGTCACCTCTGCAGAGGGCCTGAATAGGTCACAAAGGGGAAAGGGAGGATTAGCATTCTTTCTTCCTCTGAGCTAGGGACACTGGTCTTCTTCTGTGAGACCTCCTGGTTCTCAGACTTTCAGGCTCAGACTGGAATTTATACTAGTCTCTCTGTCCTTCCAACTTTACCACCAGCCTTCCTGAGTCTTTAGCTTGCAGGGGCAGACTGTGGGACTTCTCAGTCTTCATAATTATATGAGTGAGCTGACGTGTATGTATGTATATATGGATATATGTGCACACATAATATAATATAAATGCAATATATAATATTACCATATAGTATGTGATATATTATATATTATATATGTACATCATATGTGTGATGTGTGTATATGCATATATATCATGTATGGTATGTGCATGCTTTACACATGTGCACATGGATATGTGTGTATGATATAATATATTATAATATGGAATATTATAATATATTATCATGTATATTATCCAATAATAGAATATTAGAATATATAAGAATATACTAGAATAATACAATATATAATAGAATATTATCATATATTATATAATATACAATATTCTATATTATATTTTCTGTCATATACACATATCCATATATACACATGTATAAAGTATACACATGTATAAATACTGTCTGTGTATATGTACATACACACACACACACACACACACACACACACACACAGGAACTTCATTAATTTCTCTGGGGATCTCTGCCTAATACAACTTGCAAAGGGGTTTCCTTGAGCTACTCTTGTATTCCAGACCCACTCCTCTCTATGAAAATGCTCACTAGTGAGTATAGGTACATATATTCCCACAAAGGTGTAGCCAGTGTATAATTAGAAATGGAATAAAATTACCAACCAACAAACTCTTCCATTTTGCTTATGTATCAGGTGTCTAAGCACTTTACATAATCTGTGCTACAACAGTAGGAACTATCATAACCCAAGTTGCAGATAAGGAATAAGGGCCAAGCAATGTGAGCAAAGCCTGTCACGGGAACAAAACATGGAAGGCTTGAATCCAAGTCTTGTAAATCTTCTAATACCCAAGCCCATGCTCTTAAGTATTTGCCTTCATGGTACAAAGGTACCAAAGTTAAAGTATTTGAAAGAGAAACTTTTCCCTCTTCCTCCCTCCTTCCCCATGAAAACAGGTCTATGCTGATCCACCTACATTAATTTCCTAGGATTGCTGTCAAATCTCTTTCAAATATTTACCTCATTATATAAGATTATTATCTTTTATGTTTATTTCATTCATTACACTTATTAAATCATTTATTTATAATAATTATTATCATTACGTTTGTAATGATTTAAAACAAACATAAGAACTGAAAAGCACCTAACAAAAACTGAAGGTATTAACCACCAATAATTACACTTTAAACCTATATTGAGATTTGCTCATCTATTCTTTGTTGTTTACAGGAACTATCCAATGTGGATGACAAATTATTATGTAATTTCTTGAAGCAGAAACACCAGTTGGATGGTGTGCAATCACTGAGGGGGATCCCCTAAGCTGAGAGACAGGCAGGGGCCAAAGCCTGACCTAATCAGTGAATGCCAATGAAATCAGACTGTTGCCCTGATACGGCTCAGTGGACTGAATGCCACCCTGCAAACCAAAGGGTCGCCAGTTCGATTCCTAGTCAGGGCACATCCCTGGGTTGTGGGCCAGGTCCCCAGGAAGGAGGTGTGCAAGAGGCAACCACACATTGATGTTGCTCTCCCTCTCCTTTTCCCTCCCTTCCCCTCTCTAAAAATAAATTAATTAAAAAAATAAATCTTTTAAAAATCAGACTGTTGATTTGTTCATTCATTCATTCATTCAAAATATATTTTGAAAGTGTCATTATAGATATTTACTGACAAGCATAAAAAAGAGATAATTTAAAAAGCAGTAACAAAGCTGTATACAGGGACCATCATATAGTATGTGCTGTGGAAATCTGCAGTAAGAAAACCTCACTTAGACCCATTTGTTCAGGCAGTGTGGGGGCTGGGGGAGCAGAGGCAGGAAGAGAACATTTGTGAATTCCACAGGAATCAACACACTCAAAAAATACCACGAAGAAAAAAAGCTTCGGGGCCTGACTCCATCATAGATATGGTTATAATTTGGGTTGGAGATGTTCCCCTGGGCACACGGTGATTGAGTGCAATGTACTCACTTTAAACACAAATGTTGAACAAAGTGGGTGTTTTCTTTGTCCCTTAGCAGCAGTGCTCGAACAAAAGTCTGCTGTTGAAGCAATAAATTATGAAAGGGGGAAAGGTATCATGTATCTCACAGACCAGCAGGAATAGGTGTTAGGTCATACAAGCAGTTTCTAACTTAAGGACAAGCAAGATGAGTTCCAAAAATGAAACTCTGAGTTTCTCTTTTTTTCTTGGAATAAATTTTGCAAACTAGAAACAATTCACTCATAGGCTTATCTTGAAGGACTTCTGAACAAAAGGAAACACCATTTATGAGAATGTTCCTAAAACTGCCTTTGCAGGTTTAATTTTGGTGCTCGGAAGGACTGCCTGTCCACCCAACAAAGGGGTCAAGGAGAGCAAGGATCCATTCGTAAGTAGTCATCACTTACTGGTACTAGCAGTGGGGACAGGAGGCAAACTGGTGGCTGAGGCTGGAGACAGAAAAACCGAGCAGGAAGGGAATGGAAAGTCATGTATGGAATGATGGAAGTTTGGTGTCAGAGGTGCCAAATGAAGAGAAAATTGGTGAATAGTTTCAGGAGCACTTGGTTTTACTCTCTTTTCCACTCACTCCACCCTTATGTTTTATAAAGGTACTGGCTTGACCCCAGAGCAAATTTTTAGCCCTGAGTGCTTCTCTTTACTACTTTTTATTTTTAAGAACAGGGCCTGGAAATTGGCAAACTTGCTTGTCTTTCCTCCCTATCAGTTGCTGCTTTTGCTTCAAGCTGCACTCTCTTCTCCAACCCTGAGTCTCAGGAGAATGAGTATACGGTTTTCATCCAAGGTGCACATCATCCCTACATCTGAGCTTTGAGAGTTAGAGATTTTTACAAAGATTTTTACTTCACACAGGCAAAGATACCGGGAACACGCACACAATCATTAAAACAAAACAAAACAGCCATTCACATATAACAACTAGTGTTAAAAACCTGGTCTGCCTTTAGGCTTCAGGATACCTCAGAGTACTCCTCTAACCTGAAATTTCTACTCATGAAAAAGGCAGCCTGTCATTTTCTGAGACTGCTGATGAGACGCCTCATCCTGACCACACTAGATCAAGTTCTTCTTTAGAAGACTGGGGAGAAATTTCCTCATATTGTTCTCCTTATTATCATAACAGCAAGATGGGATTATTATTCCTTTCTCTTGCCTTTCATCCAGCTCCCATCCAGTCTTCTCCAACAAGGGACTGTGGGGGTGAAACAGACATGGGGGTACTATAACAGAGGAGGCATAAAGCAAAAAGAGCATCCTTAGGCACTCTTGGATTCTGCAGAGGCAAACATGGGAAGAAGAAGAAACAGAAAGTGGAAATAAAACTTTCTAAAGCAATCTATGATGCACACTTCATGCATGAGGAGTTGAAGAAGAATGTATGTACCTAAATAAGGGGCAGCATATATAAATATGCAAGGCCTGTCTGGAAAAATTCCAGCCATTGTTAATATAAATAGAATGATTTGTACAACATCAATGTAACCTGGCAGCCAAGGAGAGTGGACTGGAATGCACATGTGTGAGCAATGACAACTTCACTGTACTTAGTCCGGGGGCCAGTAGATGCCCTTGAGTGAGCGTGTGTACTGTGTGGGCATTGCATTCAATATGACTGACTTGAGTGGGTAGAGCAACTGATCCACATCAAGTTTTGCATTCAGCTTGAACATTCCTCCACAGAAACCATTCAGATGATTCAGACGGTTTTTGAGGACATTACAAAGGGTGCAGTGCAAATATAAGTGTGGCACAAATGCTTCTTCAAAGATGGTTGGAAGTGATGCACATTCTGGAAGGCCTGCAGCACACAGAACACCTATATGGTCTGCAATCAACAAAGATCAGTGGCTGACAGTGTGAGAACCACAAGCTGATCTGGGGATTCCAAATACTTCTATGTCTGAGATTTTGACACAGGATTTTTTCATGAAACCTGTCATGGCAAAATTTGTTTTGTGGCTTCTGCTACCAAAATGGAAGGAACATCGTGCAGCAGTTGCTAGTGACGTACTTGATTCAACCACCACAAATGAATCAGATTTCCTCGAGAAGGTGGTAACCGGAGAGGAATCCATGGGGCTATGGCTATGATCCGGAAATGAAGGCCCAGTTGTCCCAATGGAAGTCGCCTGGTTCTCCGTGCCTGAAAAAGGCACAGAAAAGTCGCAACAAGACCACAACCATGTTAACTGTGTTTTCTGATTGGGAAGCTGTTGTCCATCATGAGTACGCCCCTCCATGCCAAACAATTAATAAGGGATACTACACCTCAATGTTCTTCATTGGCTGAGAGATGCAATATAAGAAAAGTGGCCACAACTATGGGCAACTAGTGACTGATGCATCATGACAATGAGCCTGCCCATTCATTGTGTCTCATGCAGAGTTTTTTTATAATATATTTTATTGATTTTGCTATTATGGTTGTCCCCATTTTCCCCCTTGGCCCCATTCTGCCCAGTACCCCCATTCCCTCCAGCAATCCCCTCCCTTAGTTCATGTGAGGGTTGTGCATATCAGTTCTTTGGCCTCTCCATTTCTTATACTATTCTTAACCTCTCCATCTATTTTGTACCTACCAATTTGTACTTCTTAATCTCTGTGCCTTTTCCCCCATTTTCCCTCTTTCCCCACCCAGCTGATAACCCTCCAAAAGATCTCCATTTCTACGATTCTGTTCCTGTTCTATTTGCTTGCTTTGTTTTTAGATTCAGCTGTAGACAGTTGTGAACTTACTGCCACTTTCATGTTCATAGTCTTGATTTTCTTTTTCTTATATAATGCCCCTTAACATTTCATATAATAGGGGCTTGGTGATGATGAACTCCTTTAGTTTTAACTTGTCTGGAAAGAATTTCATCTGCCCTATCGTTCTAAATGATAACTTTGCTGGATTGAGTAATGTAGGTTGTAGGTCCTTGCTTTTCATCACTTTGAATACTTCTTGCCAGTTCCTTCTAGCCTGCAAAGTATCTTTTGAGAAATCAGCTGACAGTCTCATGGGAACTCCTTTGTAGGTAACTCTTTCTTTTCTTTTGCTGCTTTTAAGACTCTCTCTTTATCTTTAACCTTTGGCATTTTAATTATGATGTGTCTTGGTGTGATCCTCTCTATGTCTAACTTCTTTGGGAGTCTCTGTGCGTCATAGACTTGTCTGTTTATTTCTTTCACCATATGAGAAAAGTTTTCTTTCATTATTTTTTCAATTGAGTTTTCAATTTCTTGCTCTTCCTCTTCTCCTTCTGGCACCCTTATGATTTGGATGTTGGTACATTTGGAGATATCCCAGAGCCTCCTAGTCTATTCTTGTTTTTCTTTTTAATTCTTTTTTCTTCTTGCTGTTCTGACTGAATGCTTTTGTCTCCCTTATGTTCCCAATTGTTGATGTGAATATTGGCTTCATCACCTCCAGTGCTGATTCCCTCTGGATTTTTCTTTATTTCACTTAATGCAACCTTCATTTTTGCCTGCATCTTTTTCATGCTGTTGCAGTACCCAATGACTTCTTTGAGCAGCCTGGTAACCAGTGTTTTAAACTCTGCATCTGATAGGTTGCTTATCTCCATTTCATTTAGTTCTTTTCCTGGAGTGTGCTGTTCTTTCATTTAGGCCATATTTCTTTGTCCCCTCAATTTGGCAGTCTACCTGTGTTTCTTTCTGTGTGTTAGGTAGAGCTGGTTTGACTTCCTGTCTTAGTGGCATGGCCTCTTGTAGAAAAGGCACCCATCTGGATGAGAGTGGTTTCTTTAAATCCTTGGTGGTCGGACTTTCACACAGCTAGATTTTCCGATGAATCTGGGTGATGTTTGTTTTGTAATTTAGTTGTAATTTTTGCTGTAGTTGTGCACAGAGGTGAAGCATGTTTACCTACACTTCCATCTTGGCCAGAAGTCTCTTAACCTGCCTGTTGCCAGCTGGGTAGTCCAGTCACGCAGAGCTTTTTAGTGAAACATCAAGTCACCCAGGTGACTCAGTGCCCCTACAGCCTGATTGGTGCCCTGTGACTCCTGGCTTTTCCTAAAATTAAAATCACCTTTGAAAGTGAAGAAATTTCAGACTATCAATGAGATATACGAAAATATGATGTGGTAGCTGCTGGCAATCGGAAGAACTGTGTGAGGTACCTAGATATCTACATTGAAGGGGACTGAGGCATCATTGTCCTGTGTACAATGTTTCTTGTATCTTGTACCTTCTTCCATAAATGTCTCTATTTCATCTATGTGGTAGGATACTTTCTGGATAGGCCCATTCATTCAACATTTATTTTCTGCTGTGACCTAAGTGCTATGGTAGGCGCTTAGCATACACACAAAAACCCTGGTTCCATAGAGTGTACATGTTAGCAATACACAAAATAAACTGTAAATTTGCAATATGACTGTACAGTTAGAAAACTATACAGTTCATGAGAAGGTGATCGATGCAATGTAAACAAACGAATCAAGTAAAGGAGGGCAGGAGTGTGAGAGCAGGGGAGGGGCTGCAGCGTAAATAAGTTTCAGCTAGGAGTCCTCAAGTCATTCTTTGAAGCCAAGAAAAAAGTGATATCAGATATAATTTAGCCATGGAAACTATGTAATAGGTCATTTATCTAAATAACATATATAATAAAAATAAACAGATAAGATATTAATTTTTTAAACTCATCTTTCATCTTAATATCCAAATATTGTAAACTTCAATGATATGTTAAGCAACTTCTCCATCATATAGGCAAATCACAGATAGTTTTTGTATGAGAGAAGAGATAAATTAAATGGAAGACAATGTTACTATATTTCCAGGTCTGTCTAGAAAATAAGTCATGGTAATTGGAAATCTGCAGAGGACGGACTGGAACTACACAAGTAACAAATTTACATCTGTTCATATTTCTTCTGCAGCAAAAGAAAAAGGATACTTTCTTGTTCCATAATGCAAAACCTTCTTCTGGGAAAACTTAAGTTTACTTGAAATCCTGTTGCAAATCAGCCTGTACTTCCCACCTGAGCATAATTTTAGGAAAAACAAAAAATGCTTCTAGCCATTTAAGCAACGTTCAATCAGTTATAAAGTTAAACCAAACAAAAGGCATTAAAACAGGATATTATTATGAATTTTTTAAATTTAATTTTATTTTGATTTAATCTGTATTGTATTTTCCCATAACCATTTAGTCCCTTTATACTCCCTCCCCGATGCAGTCACCACACTGCGTGAGTCCATGAGTCCTTTTTCCTTTTTGCTCAATCCTTCTACCCCCTCACCTCCCCACCTTTACTGTCATCTGCTCTCCATCTATGAGTCTGTCCCCATTTTCCTTGTTAGTTCAGCTTGTTCATTAGATTCCACATGTGAGTGAGATCATATGGTATTTGACTTTCTTTAACTGGCTTATTTCACTTAGCATCATGTTCTCCTTTATAAACCTCTTTGATGGGCTTTCTAAATCATGTCCTCAAATTTACCTACAATGCTCTGGATGAAAATGACTATAAAATTAAATGTCATTTTAATGAGATTTCAGAAAAAATACCTTTTATCATTTTTCCAACATGGAAAATAGTTTAACTTTCTCAACAGTTACTCTTGAATGTGTATTTCTACACAGAAAAGCATAACTTACAGTGCCATCTTACAATCACATTTGCCATAGCAAACCTGTACTACAAATGACTATAAAATGGTTTAATCTTCTTTCCTTCCAGGATCCAGTTTCTAAAAGGACTCTGATTTTCCCCAAATTCACTCTGGCTTAGGGTGACTAAAGCAAGGCTTAACAGTTCCAGCAGACAATCCTAGATGCCAATACTAAAATGTGTAGTTTCCACTGCTGTAAAATAAATAAATATGAAATAGTAAGTGGTTTACTTTAATTCTACTCAAAAGCACTTGTTGAGTACCAAGGAGGGACCAAAGACTTCACTTTGTGCTAAAAACAAGACATAAATGATTTCCACCCCTAGTCCCCAAGAAACTCTAGTGTGAATTTCAGTTCTTCAGTCACTGTGTCCAGGCACTTCACAGAACAAAACCATTCTTGGGCATATCCTGTAGCTTTGTGATAACAAAATGCTATACTGTACTACATTCAGAAGTGAATAATATATCCAAATTTCTAAACTCATCATTGATGCCACTATTTTTCCCCCGTGGGGACATAAAAGCCCCATAGAAATACTTAACTTCATAGTGCATGAGCTTTTGACCACTTTCACCATTGTTACTATCCTACTTATCCATCAGTTTCATGACATCAAACACCTGAGTCTTATCTGCTTCTTCTTGAGCATACCTGATGGTTCCACTTTCTCTACCACCCTCCTAAAATATAGGTATTCTCCAGGATGCCTCCATGGTCCTTTCATTTACCCTTCTCTCTCTCTCTCTCTCTCTCTCTCTCTCTCTCTCTCTCTCTCTCACACACACACACACACACACACACACACACACACACACACACTCTACAATCAGTTTCAAATGATCTACTAGGATAATTATAATTCCAAAGTCTTCACTCTCTATCCCAGAATGTTCTCATGAGCTGCAGAAATACGTTACAGTTGCTTAGTGGAAGGAAGCCCGGTAGTTACATGAAACTCACGAAACTAAAACTGAACAATTTTTCTCCAAACCACAGTATTCATTTCTTTTTCCAGGGTGATTCCTATTTTCTTTATATTAATTTTTTTTCTCCAGGCTGAGTTACATCTCTTTGTCTGCCTTCTCATGAAAATATAAGCATGTCTCTTAGAAAAAAATGTTACTTTATTACTTAGATATTTTAAACCCAAACCTGAAGCTACTTGAGGGCAGAAACTACACTCTTTGTCAGGTATTCATACCATCTAGTACAATACCTGTCATTCTGAAGGCACTTGGTATTTGTTGATTAAATCAGTGGATCCTTATTTCCAACACATGGATTTGCAAATATGCTCATATCTATAAATCAGGGTGTCAAACTCATTTTCACCAGGGGCCATATCAGCCTCGTGGTTGCCTTCAAAGGGCCAAATGTAATTTTAGGACTGTATAAATATAACTACTCCTTAACTAGGGGCACCAAGCTCGGTGCTGCCACTGGGTAGAAACAAGGTGCCGGGCTGAATAAAGCAAGGTGGAGAGTCGAATTTGGCCTACGGGCCTTCTGTTTGCCACCTGTGATATAAATGTATTTAAAAGATATATTCAGTGTTAACCACACTTTAAAACTGGTCATTATTTGACCACAAATGTGTGAACACTAGTGACATTTAACATAGGCATTACAAAAATTGGGGATTTTACAGTGGTAAAAAGAGATTTCACCTTGAAAGCTAAAGGGCAAAATCAACCCACAGTGAGTGGGAGAACAGGTGCGCAGAATGAACTGTGGAAAGAACATAGCTCCCAAACTAACAGATCATGGTGTCACTGGTTTAACCACATTAACGCAACAACAGTGTGCAAAAGGTAAAAGTGCACATGGAAAAGTGGGTGGCGTAACGCAGAAGAAAGCTCTGTAATTTACAAAGGCAAATGCCAACAGCACTTTTCTAGACCTTTCCAGGGAAGGAGGAACTTCAGCCAAGGGATATGATAGCATCAGGCTGTCTTAGACTAATGTTATTATAAATTAATGCGGCAGTCCCCAACTTTTTTGTCACTGGGGGCTGGTTTCATGGAAGATATTTTTTCCACACACCGGGGTTGGGAATACAGAAGGCAGAGCTTGGTAATGCAAGTGACGAGGAGCGGGATGAAAATGATGTGTGGCCAGGTTCCTAACAGGCCACAGAATGGTATCAGTCCATGGCCCTCGGGTTGTGGACCCCTGAATGAACTCATCCAGTACTCCTTAGTGTGAGGATCTTATAATTGAATGTTTTCAATACACAGGTAGGTAGGCTCACCAAATTAACTTGTGATTCCCACAAAGACTTGACTGAACTTTTGAGTCTTTCTAGTACCAATGACAGTATAGTGAAGAAAACCCCTGTGGAAAAACTGGTACCCAGGGTATTTCTCATCCATCTGTGTGTTTTTGTTCTCTAAGTAGGTCCCTCTGGGACTGATTACCACAGGCAACTAAGCACCAGACACCTGAACAAATCTAATTTCTTCCCTCAGACCACTTGTAAACACTCAGTGAATACTACTGAAAGCTGTAAGATGAGCTTTCATGTCACAAACAATTTGTAATTTTAGCTAATAATCATATATGATGCTTAACACCATAAAACCTACAGTAGAAAATGTTTCAGGTTATGCCTTTTTGCTTTTTCCAAATTTACCTGGATATATTCTAATTGCAGCTTCTCTGTAAAACCATTTCTGACTTCCTCTTTATCATCCTGCAGACATCCAGGTTATACATAGTGATTATTCAGCCTTAACCTATTCTGGAATCTTGACAAGACAGACTTTGTCAAATTTCATCAACATATTATATTATGGACAAAACTCAATTATGGATATTTTAATGCTAAAATATATTCAAGAACTTTTATGTGCAAATGAGTATAAATGGTTGATGAAATGATTAAACATAATTTGCCCTGGTTTCACTAATCATTAATTTTTACCTTCAAAAATATTCTCAATAAATGTTAGGCATAATTTTAGCCTATAGAGATAGTTAATATTAGTCTGCAAATCAGATTTGAAAATTACTGAATGGCAAATTCAAATGGTTCTATGAGCGGAAGTCAATTGTATAGCCACTTATATCTCAAGTACAATTTTAAAAGGCCTATTAATATTTTAAGAACTCTGAAACATCTTATCCTATATTTAATAAATCAGAATAGAATAACATGCTTTATAATTTGCTATTTAATTTTCTTCTGATTAGCAAATGGAAAAAACAGAATTTGTTTGGTTGAAACATCCCTTGGCTGGTTTCCCAGTTACGTAACATATTCATTATTTTCTCTTACCGATTCTGAAAAAAAAGGCTGTGTCCAATGTTTGTAATAAAGAAAATACTTCCAGGGTTCGGTGAAAGAAACAGAAAGAGAACTCAAGCCATGACACTAAATGACATGCTCCAGAATCTTTCTTCCACATCAGTATGTATACAGTAACCATGATCTCTGTGAGGAAATTTTACTACTCTTATGTTTTTTGGACAGTGATTATTTTCAAAGATATATGAGGGGGACCCCCAAAAAACCTGGGATTATCATCTGGAAGGCAGATCCCTTGTAGTATAAGCTTCCCCCGCTAGGTGAGTGTTCTAGGAACCCATCTGTATCCGTGTACCTGCTGGTGTTGTTGTGAGAGGCTGCATTCGGCTTCAGTGACTTTTTTTTGAAGACTCTTTCAACGTGTTTGCCCGTTTCATGATGGGTGATTTATGAGCGCACCTGCCCGCACTGCACTGAGTGTTCAGCAGTTTTTGGGCCAAACCACCATGACCCCTATTCCCCACCCTCCCTATTCACACGATCTCACCCCAAGTGACTTTTTTTGTTTCCCCAGATGAGCGAAATCCTCCAAAGGAAATGTTTTGCTGACCTTGGAGAGGTGAAACAAAAAAATGGCAGAAGCACTAAAAGACATCAAAATCAACGAGTTCAAAAACTGTTCTGAACAGTGGCAAAATGTCTCAATAGGTGTATTGCATCCAACGAGTGTACTTTGAAAGTGACTGAAGTTTAAACATGTATGAATAAATACACAACTTTTTATAAATAAATTCCATTCAGGGGTTCCTCCCTCCTATATGATGGAACACAAGTTGTAGAATAAATCATTATCAAGAGCCAGATGAGTAAACATGGCCACTAAGACGAGTTAAGAAAGAAGCAGTTTGGCTGATATAATGGGCAGGACGCAGGACTCTTGTCCAATAAAGTTAAACTTTGTTCATGTATTTTCATTCATTAGTTTACTCCTTGGTTTATTAACCAACTCATTCATTAGTTTAGCTCATTCATGAGCATGCCAATCAACATACCTACTGGATAACTCATTCGTTAGCTTGTTCATCAATGTACTCATAATTCTGAGCCCATTTGCCGGGCCTCATGGTTGGCACCGGGGATAAAATGCTGCCTAAGCCTACCCTGCCTCTAAGGAGGTTTTGTTCTGATGAAGAGGGACATGGTATCAGAACCATTATGATGACGCAGACTGAAAAGAGTAAAATATTAACTTGCTCTGGTGAGATTTGGGACAGATACTTATCTTTCATCTCTGAAAATAGAGGAGGTATCAAGAAATGTTCCCAGGAAAAGATATGAGCTGAGATATCAGGGATGGTTAGGTATTCGCCAAGCAGAAAGGATGGGGAGTAGGGTGGACACAGGTCAGAAGGAGAAAAGATGGCAGAGCATGTTGAAGGCAAAACAAACAGCATGTGCAAAGGCCTCCCAGAGAATCAAAATATGACCTATTTGGGGAAACTCTAAGAAAGAACCTTCAACTAGAAATCAGAGAGGGAGAAAAAAAAAATACTTGGAATCAGGCATATTTTGAAAAAGTAAAATCTAAACAATCCAGAAATCTTATTTAAAATGTGCTTGTCATGCAAACAGGTAGGTACCTGCAAGTTGCTCCACCTCATCCCAGGAATCAGCAAAGAGCCAGATGAGTTGTGTATCCAGAGCCTGAGTGACCCCAGGCCAGTGGAATTTCACCAAAATCTCTCAGCTCCATTTCCTTTATATCAGACATGCCAAACACTTCCAGGTGCTGCTGTTTGATAACTCTCCTGAATTCTCCATTTTGGGGGACCAGCCTGCTACCTGGTATACCCTGGACACCCCACTCTGTCCCTAACACACACGTGCATGTACACACACACCTAGAGAACTTGGTTGGAAAACCTGTCCTGAACTGTTGCCATTTGGCCAACAGCTACTTTCTTTCATTTGCACCAGCCCTCACTTCTCATGGGTTTCTCTGGCTGGTTTTCAACAGAGTTCAGGGAATGGCTCAGCTCCACGCCAGCTCGCACCACCTCCGTTCTGTAACCTTGTATCCTTCTAACCTCTCAGCTGTTTTCAAACCTGGCCCTGAATGAACAATGTACCATTAGAATTGGACCTATGGTATCAACTCTGCACCCAACTTTCTTTCACTGCTATGTCCTCGTAAGTTAGTTCCTCCTAGGACAGAATTCTTGGCATCATGAAATGTATAAACTTGTTGAAATTCTGTGCAAAATTTTAGCTTCTTCATACAGGAGTCTTACCCCACCCCGCCCCCAACTAAAATCTACTGTCAAGGCTCTATCTCCACTAAACAGAAGCTCCCAAAAGGCAGCTGTTATTGGTTAAATTATCTCTTAAAAACAAACAAACAAAAAAACACACAAAAATGGTTATACTAAGATCCTAACCCCCCAGTACCTCAGAATATGAACGTTTTGGGAAATAGGGTCACTGCAGATGTAAAATGTCAAATTAACATGGGTGGGCCCCTAATTCAATCTGACTGGTAGCATCATAAAAGGATGCGAAGACAGAAGCACAGGGAAAATGCTATGTGATGACAAAGGCAGAGATCAGAGTTATACAGCTGCAAGCTAAGGAACCACACAGAATGCCAGCAAACCACACAAAGAAGCGAAGAATTTCCCTACAGGCTAGGGAGGGAGCATGGTCCTGAGCACACCTTCCTTTCAGAAGGCTAGCCTCCAGAACTGTGACACAATACATTTTTATTGTTTTAAGTTTGGGATACTTTGTTAATGTCAATCCTAGCAAACTATTACACAAACCAACCCTAATGTGAATGTGTTTGTTTCTGAAATTTGCAAGAAAATGCAACTCTAGATATCTTATTGAAGAAGGCTCTTTATTACCTGAACATGTGGTTATATAACGCCCATTACTAATCTTTTTTTTTTTTAAGATTTTTTTTTATTTTACAAAGATGGGAAAGGGAGGGAGAAAGAGAGGCAGTGAAACATCAATGTGTGCTTGCCTCTAGCACACCCCACACTGGGGATAGGCCTGCAACTCAGACATGTGCCCTAACTGGGAATCAAACCAGCGATGCTTTGGTTTGCAGGCCTGCGCTCAATCCACTGAGCTACGCCAGCCAGGGCCCCCATTACTAATCTTATCACTTACATTGACAAATGGGATCTTCTCTGCTCTGATATGGATTTCATAATTCATTTATAAAATCAACAAATAAAGTTATAAATCCTTTAAGTATGGGAAGATACAATAATCGTTAAGAAATTGCCACTACCTCAACAAGCTGAGTATGAATGGAAATGACCACTGTGCTTCACTGCAGACAGATATTCTCAGAAGTATCTATTTATTCCTAGTTTATTTACAAGTCATGTTCTCTGAAGCAGGTGTTGATTAAAAGCCTTCATGGCATTTCTTCATGATAAGCACATACTTTTCCTTTTCTGACTTTTTAAATTAAAAGAATGTATTACTTGAATGGTAACATTGAATACTGTACCATTAATATAAAATAAATGCCATCTGATAGTGGCATTTTAATATTTAATATGCTACTGCATCCACTATATGAAGTTTAAGACGTCAAAATTTATATTAATAAGTCGAATTGGCCTGCTGTGGTTCTATTATTTTGTTCTTGCTTCTTGTTTTGTTTAGAGTTTTTTTGGGGTAGTGCTGGGGGTTGTTATTCTCTTTTGGTTTTTGGTATTATATGTAGTCAGACCTTTTGCTATCAGCTTTATCTGGCTTCACAGAAGTAAATGAAAATTGTAACTGGGTGCAAGAAATATCATTTCATCGAAGATTTGATAGAACTCATGAAAGGCCTTAACTTGGTTTTTAGAGGGAAAAAATTCTTTAATGTGGCCTTCAAATTTTCCCAGACTATTATCTGTAAGCATGGACTGAAGTGACATCAAAACAGTTTATAAACAATGAATTTAGACAAATAAAAAGGCTTTTTGCAACAGTTTCTTCTTGAAAGCAACTCACAGCTCAGTTGTACAAATACACTGCTAATCTTTCCAAAAAACTCTACAGAATGAGTTCAGTAAACTCAGTAACTGACATAAAAAAAAACTTATACTCTCTATAAGATTTAATTCCAAGTATTTTATTTCTACATGTAAAGGTTATTTAAATTAATTTCCTCCTACATTTGAAAGATATATATTCAGGGTGTTTTTGCCAAACTGTTTATTAAACTCTGCAGAAATATGGGTGTACGGATATAGAGTTAAAGCATTTTAAGTCAAATTCTGGCTCCTGTACTATTCATGTGACCTTAGACACACTGCCTCTCAGTTTCATTTTCCTCACTTCGCAGGCTTCCTCTGAAGACAAACTGTGATAATATTTTTAAAGAACTAAGATGAGTACTTGGTACATACAAGTAAGTTCAGAATTGCTATCAAGAAAAATATTCAATATTACTCCATCATTTTATAAATAAGAAATATAATCATTTATATGCACTTTTAATAAATAACTTGATATCAATCCTGCAAAAAACTGTCCTCAAAGCTTAAAAATCTTATAAGGCAATGGTGTCTAACTTCAAATATAACATATCATTTATACTATTGCTTATTTAATATTTTTCCAAATCATTTTTCTCTCTTATCACATAGAACAATATTGAGATATGCTATATAAATGTGCTAGTCATACTTTTTAAAATTTTAAACATAAAAATAAATGCACAGAGATTAATTCCAGGATTATCTCTGGCCTCCTAGAATCATCCCATGGATGGCCAGTGGTGGTGCACCTCACTTTAGTAACTATTGTTTTGAGTTACATAATGATATGTATCTCCAGATTATTCCCCTAATAAAAATTTCTAGCAATATGAAGATTTTTAATAATTTATAAAGAAATAGTTTTATGAACACTGAATGAGTTCAAAAAATCTAGGTTGATGATTAAAAGTTAAATAGAGGATCTAACAGAAGTTTATAATTCCCCATAGCTTCTGAAATTCATTAGTGAATATGAGTGTTTCATGCAACTAATATACATTCATTAGTTTCAGGCTTTGGTCCTAAAACATCTTTAAGAGACACAACTATAACTAATGACATCAAAAGTAATTAAACCTGCTACTATCACAATGAAGCATCATCAGGTTAAATGTACTTACTGGTTAAGACTGAGCAAAGCAAAGTCATTTTCTTTGAGGATTTTAAGTAGAACAAGGAGCAATTTCTGTACATCATAGAGAATTATGTAATAAAAATAGCATATATATATCTCAAAAGAAAAGAATTGTTTTCAAACTTTCTCTATTTTTGAGAAAACTTTTTTTCCTTACCTCTGTAAATAAATAGAAAAGAAAAAGTTTGTTCCCAGGACATATGATACCACATATATTTATAATATTATGGGTTGCAAAAGATCTGTCCTGGTGCATTTTATTGATATTTGATTAAAAATAATTGAAAATTTCCATATTTTGAGACATAATTTTATTGACTACCAGATTTCTGTCAATCACATGGGTTACAGTCTAATGTACTGAAATCACTGCCAACATTTCTTGTGAAATTCAAGCCATTCCCTTTGAGCTACAGTCACATGTATTTCAAAAACCTGTCAGAATCGTGCAAATATTTTGGAGCTATCTATGGCATTTATGACATATCAAATTTTCCCACAATTAGTGAAAAAGAAAAAGAAAAAGCTGATTTTGTTAACAACCATTTCTCCAGCAAGGATTTTTCATTAGAGTTCGGAGACATACATATATGTTTTCATAGTTTATATATGTATCCACATAGGGATTTTCAAATTTAGATTACATGTAAACTGAATTTGCCTAAAAGAATAAATTTCTCTTCTCAGAAAAGAATAAGATTGGATAGACACATTTCTTTTTTCCTTCACCCTTTCCCAACAGGTGTCAACTAGTGGTAGATAACTGTGGACAGGAGAGAGAAAAACACATTCAACAAAGAGGTCCTGGTCATTCAGCTTCCTTTCTCCTCCAAAACACATACAGGATAAAGAGCAGAAGAAAACCCACATCCCATCTTGCAAGGCAAGAGTCTTCTTTGACAACATTACATTCAGATACCAAAAAAAAAAAAAAAAGGAGCATTTCTGTAAATTTTTCAAACTTTTAAGGTATTTCTCATGAAATAAAAATTCTATTAAACAATAATATAGTAATATCGCATTTAGATGAAAAGGACATGTGGAAACAGACATTGTAGGAGTATACAGATACATTCATTCAAGTGAAAAAAAAGACGTAAACTCCTATTATTTCAGGGAAAAGTGTGGTAATATATCTGGTGAAGCAAGAAACACAGCAGAGACTATCAGGTCATGTCCACGGGAGAGGACGGGCTCCACCTGCGGACACTCCAGCCAGGACAGGAAATGAGATCTGTGCCCGTGAACAGGAAACACATGCTGACCTAGTTCAGCCCGCCGGCCACAGGGCTGAGTCCCCGGTGTCAAAGTGTAGAAGGTTAAAAATAAGCTAAATATGCACATGAGAAATTAAGCTGAGCTTTTCCATTATATATTTAAAAATTTTTTCTATGTATTTTTATTTTACTTTTATCTGTACTTTCAGATGTAAACAGTACAAAAGAATCAGATGTAGCCAGGGCATAAATACGTACTGAAGTTAAAGCTGACAGATTAGTTTGATACTGTCGGTATTACACAGTTCTCATGAAACACAAGGAGGAGACAGCTTTTTTTGCCTGGTCCCTTCCTGCAGGGAATGGGTCCTCCATTCATTCCAACTTTAGTGGCACTGTCTAAAGAGGTATCTCAGAGCCCCTGCCACTCTGCCCAGTGTTTCACCCAAGAGAGGACACATGACCCCAGAAGGATCAATCAATACCTTTTCCCAGAATCAACAGTCACCAAGACAATTCCTTCTGAGATCCAGGAGTCAGGATGTTGTACGCGAAAAGGTGCAGGAATCATCTTTCCCACCAAGACTGAGTTCCACAGAGAATGAAGTGAACCCAGAGGAAACCAGAGCCACAACTGGAGACAAATTCTTGTCACATAAAAGAGCACCTGAATCTAATTGTGCCACAGCCAGTTAACACCAGGAATTTTCAATTATGGGAGTTAATAAATCTCTTCTGTGTTTAAGCAAGTTTAGACTAGGTTTCTATTACTTACAAACAAAAGAGAGAGTGCCATAAATATGAGACAAAATGGGTTTTGGCTCATTTGCATGTATCCACTCACATCTCACTGTACCCATTAGGGACTTTTCATTCAAAGAACGCAACCAATTTTTCCCCTAGGGATTTTCCTAAGCCAATGTACACAAATATTCTAAGTTATCCAATTATCCCAACCTAATTATTAGTACCTTTGGGAAGGGGGCAAAAAAAAAAAAAGAGAGAGAGCCATTATCTTATTCACTAACTCCCCAGGTTTAATACCTGTTCCACATATACTTCAACACATGCAATTTTTAATCAAGGACAAAATCTATTATTACTGATAATCAAGGTATCAGTTACATAAAGTATCAAACTTAGCAGGTTTATTGGATGAGCCCATCTAAGTATTAATGGAACTAAAAAAAAACAAAAGCATTTAAACCAATTTTTGTTATATGGCATAGTATTTCAAAACAATTCAGCCATGCCACATCAATACACATGAATATCGATGAGGTGGCCCAAAGCAAAGAAATCATAAATACCATCCACCTACTGGTCTCTGAGGCATGATTAACGAAACAACTATTTCAGAAAAACAGCTATCATCATCTCCATTTGCAGCAGTTAAATCAATAGTCCCTCTCACTGTGGGTTTCAAAGAGGAGCCAAGCCAGAGAAAGCATGCATACTCACAAATTATAAAGCATGTCAGCCATGTTGCTTCGGTAGTACAAAGCATTTCTATAGGCGCTTTCAGCTTCAGAAATTTTGCTCTGACTCTTCAGAACATTTCCAAGGTTACCCCATGCTGCCAAGAAGAGAAAGAAGCATTCAGGCTGAGTATCAATCCAATTATATGTGACATGGTCTCAGGCCATCAGGAAGTACCACAGGGAGAGAAAACCTTCATAAAACATTTTTAGGATGGAAAATTTATTTCCTTTATACTCTAACATTTCATCAAACCAGGAGATTAAACACAACCAAAGTCTAAAAAAATTTAAAGTAATTATTATGTCTCAAAGCTGATGCACATATACAGTTCATAGTAAGGCTAAGAACAATGTTATCTTAAGATCACCTACAAAGACTTCATGGTCTTTCAGTTCCAGTAGGGGTCTTCATGGCCTGAAGTCACTGTATACTTACTGAACCAGAAACTGTAAGAAATCATGGTAAAATAGACAAAGATTTCATTGAAATATTTTAAAAGTGGTAAATGACATAGAAGAACTGGTGTGAAAAGCAAGATAACTAAAGAAGATCAAAACTATAAAGAGGCCTAATAGGCATCGGAACATATGAGTAAAACATGCTTCTGAAAACAGTTAAGTATATACGGTTTATTCAGAAATAATATTCTTTACACCTTTCCTGCTAAAAACAAATGCATGTGTGTGAAAATCAGTATTTCAGTAGACGTCCACATTTAATCCTGTTGAAAAAATCTGTATTTTGTGTGCCCTTTATTTTTCACCCCAAATAACCATGATTTTTCAACATTAAAAGAATAAAAGTCACATCAACAGCAGCCCCAGGCTAATTTAAAAAGCCACAACTTCCAAATAGGGAAATGGGTTTGTCTCTGAAAGCGGACCTATCCCTCAACAGGGGTGCTTCTCCTGTCTTCTTTCCTTTGCACAGAAAAAGAGATGGGGTGTCAAGTCCTAAAACCAGTGTCCCTCCCAGCTAGAAGGAGGGCATGGAAAAGTGTCTGTGTCAAGATCATTTACATGGGTGATCACTGACTCTACCTGAAGAATAAAAGGGTTTTAAAGTATCAATTTTTTAATGAAAAAGTGTAGAATCTTTCAAACCCAGATGTGCCTATGTGCCTTATAATTTAACATTCTGGGCCTCAGCTTACTCCTCTGTAAAATAGGAAATATAATTAGTATCTCATAGGCTTTGTGATGAATATTAAATTAGTTAATATATGTAGAATATTTAAGACAGTATCTGACACATGGCAAACACTCAATACATATTTGATACTATCATTAATACTGTGGTTGATGCTCTTTGCAATTTACAGTGTCAAGCAGTCATTACAGGAATATTGTCAAATATCACATACTTTATGCCCTTATGTATAAAAAATAATAAATCTTTTAATAGCTTCTTTTGCTGCTGATGGGAAAAAAGAGAAAAAGCACTGAACTTACAATTGTCCAGAACCTAATACAGCCACATAGCAGCCACAGAGCGTGCCACGCACTGCACTACATCAGCTGAATTCTCAACACAGTCCTGTACAGAGATATTATGCCCACTCTGTGGATGAGGAAACAGACTCAGAGACACAAAAAACTTGCCAAGTTAACACTGGAGTATTAACTAGAGGAGGGATGCCAAACCAAGGCTGGCTGCCTCCAAACTTTTTCCACCCTCCACCTAACATTTTCATACCACAGTTCATCTTTCACTGAAAAACAACATTCACACACTTCATACGAATTCGGCCTTGGTATTATGAGTCCAGAGAAAACTGAATCCTTAACTTGAAAGATAAAAGAGTTACCTTTAAATTACTGTCAAATTCAAATACCAAATGCAACAACAAGAAATATAAAGTAGGCAAAACAAATTATAATTATCTTCAAAATAATAGACATAAAACTATGTATATTTCATATGTACCCCCCTCCCAAATTGATAAAGTAGGACTCTGTGGAAACATCTACTACCCAGGCTCTTTTTCAGTCCACCTCACCTCTCCAAAAGTTCTGATCTGATGTGACATTAGTAAATGAAAATATATTTACATTGGAATTGCTCCAGAGAAATTCACCCAAATATCATTTTAATCACCAGGAAAATGTCACTATGATGTTGTCCCATCTAAACCATAGTCTTAGACCAGAGACAATTACAAGAATAATAAAGCAATGAATTACCTTAACTATTTTAAGGCATTTTGCAGAGAAACAGATTGACTTATTTTTACATACTTACACTTCAATCAAATAATAACCTAACAAGTGTTTCTCTCATTAATAGTCACAGACATATAGTTATGTCTAGAATAGATGGTCACTCATTTGGTTGGTTGTTCATTTCTTCATTCATAAATGTATTCACTTACTAAACAGATTTTTAAATATTTTATTTCTTTTTAGAGAGAGGGGAAAGAGGGAGAAAGAGAGAGACAGAAATATCAATGTGTGGTTGCCTCTCACATGGCCCCCACTGGGGTCCTGGCCTGCAATCCAGGCATGCGCCCTGAATGGGAATCAAACCGGCAATGCTTTAGTTCACAGCCTGGGCTCAATCCACTGAGCTACACCAGCCAGGGCTAAACAGATATTTTTTAAGCACCTAGTTTGGGCCAGGGACTTCCTTAGGGGCTGGACAAGTAGAAAGGTACAGACATACAAGTTCCCACCACTCAGAACTCAGCTGTGAATTGGTAAGTTAAGTGGGACTAGAAAGGGAATACCACACAATAGAATAAATGAATTAACTTCAGATATTGATAAGTGCTATAAATAACCTAAAGCAAAGTAAGACAGAGTGCATGAGGCTAATTTACATAAAGATAACTTACAAATAGGGAAATGGGCTTGACCTCTAAGGAATAAAGGATAAGGAACCAGCCTTGAAAAGATCTTCGATTCCAGATAAGAAGAGTTTTTAGATCAAAGGGTCTAAAGCAAGAACAATTTTGATTATTTGCAAGAACAAAAGGCCAGGCAGGTGAGTGGCCAAAAGATGAAGGGCAAAGCTGTGATGAAGTCACAAAGACAAGTGGGGGTCCTTCAGGCATAGTAAGTCTGAGGGTCATTTTATTTGTCATGGGTAGGGAAGGACTTTCAGAGAGTTTTGTGAAAGGACTTAACATTTTTGAAAAGGTTATTCTGCCTTCCCTTTGGAGGACGTACTCACTTCAAGGGAATGTGGGCATGAACAGAGAGGCCAGTAAAAGGTAGCTGCAGGGAATGCAGAGCGCAAGAGCGGGGTGGTTTCCACCGGGACCGGCAGCAGAGGAGATGGTTAATTCAAAGCAAGAATACAATTAAGAAGCTAAGAATCATTGGCAAGGTTATCCTTACAAGGTAAAACTAACATTCTTGCTTTTTTTTTTTTTTTTTTTGGCCAGATGAAATCTTTCACATCCTTATGATTAAGCTGTTGTCTTGGACAACTGGGAAAAGAAAAGGAAAATTTCCCAATTAAACATATATTTTAAAAACAATTCTAATTACTTCTGGATGAGAGAGGAAGGGCCAGAGGACGAGAGGGAGGGAGGAGAGGGAAGAAGGGGATGTGTTGTGATGAAGGGAGGGACACATACAATCTTACAGAGTAGCAGCTTGGGGTCAGATCACTCAGAGACCATGATAAAAGAAAAGAAGAGCAAGACTGCTTCATAATTTTACTAAGCACAAAAGAAAAAGGTCACTGTTTAACAGCCCACAAAACACCAAACATCCCCCTCTCTTGTTATAAATGATTATTTATCCAGTCATAGAATGGTTTCAGCACCCAATCTAAAGGACACACCACCATCTTTAGAATTTCTCCCAAATCACCCAAGCAAAGTTGAAATCCAATCAGATACATAATAATGTACTTCAGGGACCCCTCACTGCCCCTCACTGTTGGTGAGTAACTGAGCCACCTCTTCACTACAGGTGGTGGTCTTTGATTAAAGGGCACTGACATCAAGGATTTCGTCATACTCAGATATGAAAACAATTCCTTTCCAAAATCCCTTCTTCCTTAAACAATTTTCTGTAATACAGTGTTTATAAAAATATATTTTAGGTTTTTAAAGTAAGAGCTGCCAAAACTAAGGCTAAAACTGTCACACACATTTTTTTTTTGGCATAAAAACTGCTGTCACTATTCCCATATTTTCAAATTTAAATGTGATTGATTTTTGCAACAATGCTACCAAAACTCAATACTAACATAAAGATTAATTCAAAAAGTATAAAAGTAACCTAAACAATATGACCTAATACAAATCTGATTAGTAGTCAATTAAACAGTAATTCTATTCATTAAAGCTGTTCATTTATCCCATTCCACTGATAAAACAAAAAGTGAAAATCATTGTTGAACTGAGAAACCATTTAAAATCTAGCTAGTGCATATAAATTCCAGCTTAAAGGAAAATATATTAGAGTGGACCACAAAAATACATCTTAAATGGGCTAGTGTGATGATTTCATATCTGCATAATTAACCTATAGAATTAATCACTGTAGCTACGTGTTGTTTTTTTTTTACAGACTTGATTATATCAATCATGTCAACTTTTTTGTATCATGTCAGCTTTTAAATCTCTCTGGTCTCAATTGTTAAATACACCTGTAAGTATCCACACCAAAATTTGAAAGATATGGAAGAACAGTCCAAGGATCATAAATGGGACAATTTAACATTATAAAGATGTCAATTCCCTCAATATTAATCTATAAATTCTATGCAATACCAATCAATATTTTAGCACCGTTTATTAAGGAACTCAAAAATGCATTTTAAACATAATATATGAGAAAAGTGAAACTGGAGTTGCATACCATATTCACCATATAAAGACATATAAAGAGGGAAACTCGAGATAGATTTATAAGTTAAATATGAAAAGGTAAATCTAACAAAAGAATATGTTAGAGAATATCTCTGTGGAAGGGAAAGGGATTTCTTAAAACAATCTCCAAATATAACAAAAAGGTAAAAACTAATGAATTTTAGTACCTAGAATGAAGAACTTCTATTCATTATGTCCTGAACGATATTAGGAACAAAGTTAAAAACATATAATATACTAGGTAAAGATAATTCAAATATCTAAACAGACAAGGGACTGTAATTAAGAAATAAAAGGAACACCTAACAAAGCCACAACAACAAAAAATAAGTCCTATAGAAACAAAGGGGCAAAGGATATAATCAGGAATCTATAAAAAGGAAAAAGCAAAATAAATACCAAGCATTTTAACTAATATTCAAATTTATCAGTGACCCAGAGAAATGCAAATTATAACAAAATATACTTTATACTCAGGTTGGAAGAAATTGGAAAACTGGATGAAGACAAGCAATGGCGGGGGAAGGCCCTGTGCCCTGTTGACGGCAGTGCAGCCTGGGCCAGCCAGTCCTTCTACCATCTGACAATACTCAGTCAAGTCACCAAATGTCACTGACCACATCACTGTCAAACCCTGACCCGAAATCCAACTCCCAAGGTAATTCTCACCTAGGAGAACACAGAGAGGGTGTTTACTCTTAGTTTTGGTTATTAGTAGAGTAACTGACCGTCCACCCTGGGAGCACCCTGGAAGAAACTTTATGGATTACAATACAGCAATAAATTCCATGTAAACACTGTAAAATGAATGGACCTTAAAAAGCTGACAAAGAGACAAAATATTGAATGCGTTGTGTCACACCACCAGTTATAAATACTAAAAATTCTTTCCTACCCAAAATATCAATACATATTTTACAAGAGCATACATTACAATTGAAAGGTACAGATTTAAGCACATTAAAGCAGCTGCCTATGGTGCAAAGGGAAAATGAAGTCAGCAATAGAGATCAAAACAAATAAGTAGATGAATAAAAGAGAGAAAACTTGCAAGGATCATCCTGAAAACAGGCCATGAACCGAAGAATCTAATTAATGCAACACTATGCAACTAGGAAGAAAAGAAAAATTAAGGTCATACCCCAACATTCTTTTAAAATAGAGATGGAGTTATCCTATATCCTACTTTAGGAATAAAGGGTTTTAACGTTCACTAAACTTTTTCTTGTACTAAGACAATTTAAGACAGATGTTTAGGATTATCTTCAAATTTTCACTTGGTAATTATACTTTGGACCAACAGAACTTAAAAGGTCTTGTATTTTCATTAATACATAATGTCATTTACATTTTTAACATTTTAGGCCCATATATTTTATTGATGTGTTCATTTCATGTGGTGATTTTTAAAAGTACAGCTTTATTGAAATAAAATCTGTAATATTCTTCCAAGAAATTCTGATGAAGCCTAAAAAAGTACCTGTGTTTTTTAAGGTCTGTGTTTTAACAGACAAGTGTAGACAGATGAAGTCAATTCACACTTTAAACTCTAGAGATAATATAATAAAGTGCCTATTTGAAGTTCAAAACAATATAATTAATTTAAAATTTCAATGGTACTGTTATAAGTGTTTCCCAATAGTGTTTCAAAATATTCAGAGTGCTCATTTTATTCCTGTTCCTTCACAAAATGAGTATTATAAGAAGTTGCTCTTATATGGGGTCAGGGGGACAGAGCAGGTGGAGAAGTAATATTTATATTATACTAAACATCATAATAGTGTGTTTTCATCTACTTAAAACTTATCATTTGCTTGACAGAGTCCAGAATTCATTTAACCTAATAAAAACCTTTGAGGTATATTTCTATACCCATTTCATTGATGAGAAAACTGAGGTTAACTTATGAAGTAGCAAAGTTAATGACAAGGAAGATCCAGATCTGTCTCCAGGCAATGGAATCTACTTGGAGTTAAGGCTAGCTCACTCTCTCAATATTGTGTTAGAATACAAAGTAGAGCAGCATATTATAATAATATTTTACATATTTAATTGCGGGACTGAAGTATAATATGAAAACAAAATAAATCATCCAAATCATCCAAATAATATCATCCCCTCAGAACTGCTAGGGGTAAAAAAAACTCCAGAAATAACAAAATAAAATTATCTAGTACTAATTTTTACATAATGTATTTTCCATACCAGAGAAAAATTAATGCCAAACAATATACTAAGTGTTTTACATTTCTTTCAGAAATTAACTTTAACTGTCCCATTTTCCAGTTAACTCATTGGAAATAGAGCATATTATAAACTGTGTAAACAAATGGTTGTTGCTCAAAGATAATGCAGACTTAGGCACTTTAAGATCTTCCAAGTGCCCTGAAGATGCCTTACACATGACAGAAATGTAGTGAGCATAACTTAATAAGTACATGGCTTAACATGATTTCCTGCAATTAAGTTTATATGATGATTACATTAAGGGAAGGCAAGCAGATGCTACCAGACATTGCTGGAAAAGCTTTAGAAAATCTGATCCGTGAAGTTATTTTACTTTCAAAAAGAAAACAAAATTTTTTCTGTTAAAAAATAAGAAAGTGAAGAAGCCGTAGTAATTCTTATATCCCAAGGGCCCTTCACACTGATACTAAATTGCATCTAAAAGGTATCCACTTACAAAGAAACTTGACCTTAATTCAAAAAGAAATCTCTTCTTGTACTTTGTCCACAATCTGCCACAGTTTATTTTATGTTTTTTGAAAGACAGCAAAAACAATTAAATACTCCCATCTTGCTAACGTTCTGAAAAGAAAATCAAATGTGAGCACCTCCTAGAAATAAGTGAACTACGGCAACAAATACCTCCAAAATTTCTTCAAAGCCCTTATTCAAATACATAGTAGTTCCAAGTTTATAGAGCAAAAACAAACTTATTCTGAAATAATTACTACAATTTTATATCTTTGATATAGTTTGCAAGATCAATGCAGAGTGATTTGAGCAATTTACTCCAAGAATAATTTTTACTTTATATAAAACATTTGAAGATATTAAGTATGTTAATTTATTAGAAAAGTTAAAATAATTTTCTTATGATCCTGGTATACACTGCTCTTTAAAAATGAGCTAAAATGATGATTTCCTTACTATTATTATTTAAAACTTAGCTACATAATATTCAGACCTACATAAACAATTATGTCTCCCCAGATTATTATATCAGCATTTTCACTTCACCAGCGCAGGGAACACAGCCACCAAAATCGGTAAGGACTCTCTCACTGCTCATTTTCACCTTCAGCTTTAATTTATTTTTACCTAAGAACTTTAATAGACATCTTCAGTCTCTACATCAAAATTTTGAGCTCTATATATGTAAAAGCTAGCAAAATGGAAGCATTTCACCGCATTAAATAAGGTGATAAATACTCAACTTTGTTTCATCCGACCTTGAGTTACTTGTTTGAAATCAGAATGCTACCACCAAGAAGGGTTAAAAATTAAAGCTCTCCCCATTATCTGGGCCATACCAGCTGCCAACAAAAATAAATACAGGACTAACTAATCATAATTATTTCTACGCAGATTAAAGACCTGTTTTTAGGCTAAATTTGGAGTCTATGTTTTCTATTTTACTCCTCACAACAAATGAAACTATTGCCTAGTTTACCTCAGCTGAGGGACCGTGACTCCGAGAATGAAGGTGACCCACGGAACCTAACAGAGCTGAAAGCGGGGCCCCATCTTTCTGGTTCCAAAGCTCTTGCTTTTACACTACATGGAGCATTTGGAATTGTCCAAAAATAGTACTATCAAAGCTACAGTTTAAATAAATATTTTAAAATAAGAAGGTTAATTATCCAAACTTTCTAAACACAATGGAGAGAGGAAAAAAGAAAAAAGAAGGCAAGGGGAGGGGGAAAATGAGCCATTTAACTCCATGGAAGTAAAGATAAATGTGAACGTGCTGTTTTCTTAACCACAAGGTTTTCACACTCCATCTATCGGTAATGATTGTGACGGGGGTCAACTTTTGTAGCCTGGGCTTTTCACTAATCGTGTGGTAGTTACTTCATATGACTCCAGGGAAAGAGGAGCTCTTATAAAAGGCTAGGAGAATTTATTGTTCTTAAAGTAATTATACCCCAGATTATTACAGAAAAGAATGTTAAGTGGGTTAAAAAAACATGTGTAGTTAAAATCTTAAGTGAAAAAAAGTGGAAATAATTTAAAGATTATGATTACCATAATATCAGCATAACAGAATACATACACTGTAAACTTACACATAATTCTAACTACAGCAGTTTTTTAACATGCAGTTATTTCTCTTGTTTTCCTGTCTTTGGCTACTCCAGATAAGCCTGAAATGAAATGCATTCCTAACAAGGGAAAAATGTATTTAAAAATGAAGTTAATATTTAGTATTTCAATAATACGTTAACAATATTAAACTTGACAACACTGTTAATCACTATAATATCTTAGTACAAGTTGCATATCCCCACATATAGTTCAGTGCCTGTTTCTGTTTTTGTTTTAACATATACAGGGTTGTTTCTTAACATTTACTGTATGCAATCTCTACCATATCCCTCACTTTGACTATGAGACACGGCACATCCATAGCCCACTCTGTTATGCTGAGTCTGAACCTGAACTCGCCTTTACTCATTAATACTCCATCTGTATTCAGAATTTTTCTCATGGCCTCTCCATTCAAAACAAAAAAACAAAAAATCTGCTCTATGTCCCTTTCTAATAGCAATGTTCTCTCAGCAAAGTTCCTTAGTAATTACATGACCCAAAGTACTGTGCATTAAGACAGAAAATACCACTTGGATTTACAGATACAACGACTGGACTGGGGGAAGAACCTGCAAGCACCCGAGCCTAGGGGCTCTCCTCCAATCTTACCAACAGATCCTTTTTTGTCACCATACCACTAAAAGTAACAGAAAACTGGGTGAATATGTGACTGGCATGCCATAAATGCTGACCCTATATATGCAACAAGCATACTAATTCAATAAAGGCTTGTTAGAAATTCCTAATATCTGGCTGACCCCTCAACCCAAGAAGTCATAAACTGGTACCTTTAGGTCGAACATAAATTCTAACAAGTAGCTGAGCTGCTTCTAATTTCATATCAGAAATAGAACTATCTGTGGCATGTACTTATTTTTATGTATACATTTCATGTAAGTTATAAAATATAAATTAATAGTTTAAAGAATAACACTAAACAGATATATAACATTTGAAAATACTTTAAAAGAATGATATAAAATAAAGTAAATATACTAAATAGTTCCTTAAAAAAAAAGAAAGACACAGAACTGTCCCCAAAAATTCCTTATAGCTTGCTTCTATCATAAATGGTAACTGAGTCTGGCTCAGCTCTGAAAGATGAAGATCCATTAGAAAGGTGAAGAGTCCTTAGTCAACTATATCAAGAGTTCTAAGCATCTACAAAGGAAAAAAAGAATCCTTGTTTTTAAAAACTCCCTCCTTTTTTCATTTTTAATCAATTGCTCACTATCTCACAGAGAAGCCTAACATCATCTGTACGGGTCACCGCCGTCGAATGGCCCAAGGTAAGTATGTTTCTAGCATCACTAGTATGTTTCACTAAAAGGAAATTAGATGCAGAAATGTGAAACAATATCCAAAACCTAACTTTTACTGCTAGTCCTGTTACTAATTAGACATGGGTACACTAAAGTAAATTACTTGACTTTTCTATTTCTTATTATCAATAGTAAATAAATGCAATAATTTACTAACCTTGTAATGTTGGCCAAACACGAGGCTAGTGTGCCCCACACACTTTGTCTCACACAGTATTACTGCTAAACTGACCAAAAACATGAGCAACCTGAGGCTCGGAGATGCCACAACACAATAAGGATAATAATAATAGCTATGAATAGCCTGGGTTAGGATTAGTACCGATACCTACTTTACTGAAAACTTTGTACTTTTTACCATGCTATGTTTCTTAAAGCATACTGTCTTAGTTTCTCATCTGTGAAACAGGTATAACGACACTTGCCAAGTTAAACTCCAGCATCAATGAGACGACCAAATAAGATAATAGATGGATAACTCTCCAAAAAGTGCATTATTATGGAAAAGGAATGCTAGATCATCCATAAAAAGCATAACTAAGCAGACATATACTTTTAGAGTACATCTCCTAAATTCTTTATATATGAGCATGCTATTAAGAACTTTATTGCCAAGCAAATCTAGGCCAACAATAATAAAACTCAAGGCAACAGCAAATACTTTGGAAGCCAATTTTAAGAAAAAAAAAATAATGCAAATGCTCAAGATTACACTTTATAAAAAAATTCTACTTCTAATATACAAATAGGTCTCAAACACAGTATTATCAGTAAAATGAAAGCTATGTTAACTTCTATATATTAATTTTCAATTACGTTACCAACTCAGCAGCTAGTGCTTAACAGGGAAAAAGTAGTTAACACTAGAAAAAAGTGGCATCAGAAATAAATAATCAGTAAAATACACATTTAAAGAATAAAATATTTATGAGTACAAATGTTAATGAGAAAAAGAGAACAATTCTTAATTTTAAGTCAGAATGAAATTTCCAAACATAAATAATAATTGCTTTTGCTATATGCACAAATATTGGGCAACCATCACTTTAAAGTAGTTTCTTCTGTACTTTCAGCCAACTACTAACAGAAAAGAAGATCTTAATTTTCTTTGCCTTTTTCTGCAGCTGCAGGACGAGTAGATAAAGGTTCCTGAAAGGCGATGTGGGGGGACCCAAGATGGCAGAGTTATGTAGAACTTGTACTTACCTCCTACTCTGACCATGTAAAATTAAAACTAAATTATACAACCAACAACCTGCATAACCATCTGAAGATTAGCTAAACAGTAGAATGGATGAATTCAGTTAAAACTTAAAAAAAAAAGTACACATAACAAAGAACACAGAAACCGTAAGAGAACCTGTTAGAAATAAAGAATACAATAACTAAAATGAAGACCACACAAGGCGGAAACAACACCAGGTTAGATGAAGCAGAGCATCAAAATCAGTGATTTGGAAGACAAGATAGCAGCAAACAGAACAGCAAAAAGAAAAAATGATTTTTAAAAATGAGGATAATTTCAAGATGGATGAAACACTGGAATATAAGTTGTGACACCATAAAAGTCCTAGAGGAAAACATAGGCAGGAAATTTCGGATATCCCACACAACAACATTTTCTCAGTTACATCCCTTAGGGAAAGGGATATAAAGTAAAGAATAAACAAATGGGACTATATCAAAATAAAAACCTTCTGCACAGCTAAGGAAAATATCAACAAAATGTAAAAGGGAAGCAACTGTATGAAAAACATATTTGCCAATGACACCTCAGACAAGGATTTGATCTCCAAAATATATAAAGAACTCACACGACTCCACTCAAGGAAGACAAACAACTCAACTGAAAAAAAAATGGGCAAAGGACCTGAACAGACACTTCTCCAAATAGGACATACAGAGGGCACATAGACATATGAAAAGATGCTCAGCCTCTCTAGCCATTAAAGAGATGCAAATTAAAACCACAATGAGATACCACTTCAAACCAGTCAGAATGGCCATCATTAATAAATCAACAAACAACAAGTGCTGACAAGGTTGTAGAGAAAAGGGAATCCTAGCGCACTGTTGGTGGGAATGCAGACTGGTGCAGCCATTGTGGAAAACAGTTTGGAATTTCCTCAATAAACTAAAAATGGAACTGCTTCATGATCAGTTCCATCCCACTGCTGGGACTATACACTAAGAGTCCTGAATCACCAAACCAAAAGAACCTATGCACCCTAATATTCATAGCAGCACAATTTACAATAGCCAAGGACTGGAAACAGCCTAGGTGCCCATTCTTAAATGAGTGGGTCAAAAAACTATGGTACATTTACGCAATGGAATACTATGAAGCAGAAAAAAAGGAACTTTTACCCTTCACCACAACATGGATGGAACTGGGAGCATTATGTTAAGTTCAATAAGCCAGGCGGTGAAAGACAAATACCATATGATCTCAGCTATAAATGGAACCTAACAAACAAAACAAACAAATGAGCAAAACAGAACCAAAGACTTGGAAATAAAGAACCAACTGACATTGACCAGAGGGGTGGCAGGAGAGGGATAATAGGGGAAAGACAGGGAAGGAGCAAGTAAAGGAACACAAATAGAGGACTCATGGGCACGGACACTGGGGGATAGGGACTGGGAGAGTGGGGAGGGTGGGATAGGGATGAGCAATAGGGAAAAAAGAGGGACAACTGTAACTGAACAATAATTTTTTTAAAAAATGAGGATAGTTTAAGAAACTTGTGGGACATCAAGCGTAACAACATCCATATGACAGAGGTACCAGAAGGAGGAGAGGGCAAGGACTGAGAAGCTATCTGAAGAAATAATGGCTGAAAACTTCTCTAACCTAGTGAATGGAAAACACTCACACAAAAGTCCAGGAAGCACAGTTCCAAACAAGACGAACCCAAAGAAGCCCACACTAAGACACATCATAAGTAAAATGTCAAAGTTTGAAGACAAAGACAAACTTAAAAGGAGCAAGAGGACAGTTACACACAACAGAGGTCCCATAAAACTGTCAGCTGATTCCTCAACAGAAACTTTTCAGGACAGAAAAAATTGGTATGAACTTTTCATCAACGTGATGAAAAGCAAGGACCTACTACCAAGACTACTCTATCCAGCAAGGCTATCATTTAAAATTAAAGAAAAAATAAATAGATTCCCAAACAACAAAAAGCTGAAAGGATCAATCCAATGAGAGTATAAAAAACTTGTACACATTTATACGCTCAACAGAAGAGCACTTAAGTAAGGAAAATTTCTGATGGACATAAAGGAAGAGAATGACAGTAATGGAATTATAGGAAGGAAATTTAACATATCATGGACATCAAATCAACAAGAAAACATTGACCTTAAATGACATGCTAGATGAGGTAAATTTAATTGATATTTTCAGAGAATTTCACACCAAGCAGAACAATATACATTCTTTTCAAGTGCACATGGAATATTTTCATAGACCACATGTTCAGGCTCAAAACAATGCCAATAATTTAAGAAAATTAAAATCATATCTAGCATCTTCTTTGACCACAATGCTATCTAACTAGAAATCAATTATATGAACAAAACTGAAACACACACACACACACACACACACACACACAAGGAGGCTAAATAACATGAGTTAACAAGGAAATCAAGAAAAAAAACCACAAAACTTCAGACAAATAAAAGTAAAAACCCAACATCTGTGGGACACAACAGAAGTAGTCAAGTAGTCCTAAAAGGAAAGTTCATTGGAATACAGGCCTACCTAGAAAAACTAGAAAAACCTCAAATAATCATTCTAATAATTAACTATACAAATAACTAGAAAAAGAACAAAAAGCTCAAACTAAATAGAAAAAATGAAATAATAAAAATCAAGAGTGAACATGAATAAAAGAGTCAAAAGAAAAACAACACAAAAGCCTAGTGAAGCCAAGATGTGGTTCTTTGAAAAGACTGATAAACCTTAGCCAGACTTATCAAGAAAAAAAGAGAGTATGCAAATAAAATCAGAAATGAAAAAGAAATAACAACTGACACAAAAGAAATACAAAGGGTTATAAGAAAATACCATGAACGATTGTATGCAAACAAATTGGCAGTCTGAAAGAACTGGATAAATTCCTAGAAACATAAAATCTTCTAAGACTGAATCAAGAAGACATAGAAAATCTGAACAGACTGATTACAACCAACAAAGTAAGAGCAGTCATAAAAAAAACTCCCAACAAACTAAAGCCTTAGACAGGATGGCTTCACAGGTAAATTTTACCAAACATTCAAAGAGAATCTGACACCTGTCATTCTCAAACTATTCCAAATAATTCCAGGGGAAGGAACACTCACAGACTTACTTTACTAGGCTAGCATTATCCTGATTCAAAACGTGAAAAACAGACTACAAAGTAAGAAAATTACAGGCCTATAACCCTGATGAACATGGATAAAAAATCATCAACAAAATATTAGCAAACTGAATTCAGAAATACATTAAAAAGATCATACACTGTGTTCAAGTCGGATGTATTCCTGGGATGTAAATGTTGATTCAGTATCTATAAATCAACTACTGGGGCATCACATAAACAAAACATAGGATAGAACATGATACTATCAATGGACTAAAATAAGCATTTGACAAAATCCAGCACCCACTTTTGATAAAGTCTCAGCAAAGTGGAAATAAAAAGAACATACCTTAACATAATAAAGGCAACATACGACAAGCCCACAGCTAACATCATACTCATGAGGAAAACCTAAAAGTATTTCCTTTAAAATTACAAAAAAGAGAGGGATGTCTGCTTTCACCTCTCTTATTTAACATAGTACTGAAAGTCCTAGCCACAGCTAGGAATTTTATTTCTTCTTCGTCAGACAAGAAGAAATAAAAGGCATCCAAATTGCAAAAATACAAGTAAAACAGTCATTATTTGCAGATGACATTATACTATACAGAGTGAACCCTAAAGATTTCATTTAAAAAACTACTAGAATTGATAAAAGAATTCAGTAAAGTAGGAGAATAGAAAATAAACATTCAAAAACAGATACCATTTTTTATTCTCACCCAAGGACATTTTCTCTTTAAGATTTTATTTATTTATTTTTAGAGAGAGGGGAAGGGAGAAAGACAGGGGGATAAACATCAACGAGTGGTTGCCTCTCGTGAGCCCCCCACTGGGGACCTGACCCACAACCCAGGCATGTACCCTCACTGGGAATCGAACCAGTGACCCTTTGATTTGAAGGCCAGCACTCAAACCACAGAGCCACACTAGCTAGGGCCCAAGGACATTTTCTTTATTGTTTTAAAGAGAAAGGAAGGGAGAGAGAAACATGGATATGAGAGAGAGAAAGTGGGGGTGGGGAGAGAGAGAGAGAAGCATATACTGGCTGCCTGCCAGACGTGCCTGTATCGGGGACTGCAGCACCTAGATTGGGTATGGAACCCACAATCTATGCATGTGCCCCAACCAAAACTGAACCCACATTTTGGTTACAGGATGATGTTCCAATCAACTGAGCCACAACAGTGAGGGCAAGGTAGCATTTTTATACATCAGTAAGAAACTATCAGAAAGAGAAATTAATTAAACCACCCCATTTACAATTTCATCAACAAAAATAAATACCAAGAAATAAACTTAACCAAAGAGGTAAATAACTGTACTCAGAAAATGATAACATATTATGGAAAGAAACTGAAGATGACATAAGTAAATGGAAACATATACCATACTCATGGATAGGAACAATCAAAATAGTTAAAATGTCCACATTACCCAAAGCAATCTATAGATTCAATGCAATTCCTATTAAAATACCAATAGAATTTTTCAGAATACTAGAACAAATAATCTATAATTGTATATGAAATCACAGAAAACTCCAAATAGCAACAACAATCTTGAGAAAAAAGAACAAAGTGGGATTATGCTACCTATATCAAAATATACTCCAAGCCTATAGTAATCAAAACAGCATGGTACTGGCATAAAAAAAAAGACATATTGATCAATGGAATTGAACAGGTAGCCCAGAGATAAACCTGTACATATATTGTAATTAATATATGACAAAGAAGACAAGAACATGCAATGGGGTAAAGACAGTCTATTCAGTAATTGGGGTTGGAAAAATTGGACAGGCACTTTTACAACAATTAAAGTAAACCTCCTTCTTATATCATGTATAAGAATAAACTCAAAATGGATTAAATATAAATGTAAGACTTGAAACCACAAAACTTCCCAAAGAAAACATAGGCAGTAAATTCTGACATTTCTCTTACCAATTTTTTTTGGCATATCTCCTCATGCTAGAGGAACGAAGAAAAAATAAACAAATGAGACTACATCAAACTAAAAAGTTTTGGCAGAACAAAGGAAACCATCAACAAAATGAAAAGACAACCTATGGAATAGAAGAAGATATTTGACAATGACACATCTGATTTATATTTTGGAAATAAATTTTAGCATCCAAAATTTCTGAAGAACTAACACAATACACACACACACACACACGAAACACAAACTAATTAAGAAATAGAACCAACCTGAACAGACACTTCTACAAAGAGAATGTACAGGTGGCCAACAGATATTTAAAAAGATGTTCAAGGTCATCAATCATCAGAGAAATGCAAATCAAAACCACAACGAGATATCACCTCACACCTGTCAGAATGGCTATCATTAGTAAATCAACAAACAAGTGCTGGTGAGGATGTGGAGAAAAGAGAACCTTCGGGCACTGTTGGTGGGAATGCAGACTGGTACAGCCACTGTGGAAAACAGTATGGAGTTGCCTCAAACATATAAAAATAGATCTGCCTTATGACCCAGGCATTCCATTTCTGGGCATATAGCCAAAGAAACCCAAAACACTAATTTGAAAGACCATAAGCACCCCTATATTCATTGCAGTGTTACTTGAAATAGGCAAGATATGCAAGCAACCTAAGTGTCCATCAATAGACAAGTGGATCAAAAAGTGGTAGGTATATACAATGAAATATTATTTGGCCCTAAAAAATGAAATCTTAACATTCAAAACAGCATGGATATATATATAGAAGGCATTATGCTATGTGAAATAAGCCAGAAAGAAAAAGACTAATATGCTATGCTTTCACTTACACATGGATTCTAAAGAACAAAATGAATGAACAAACAAAACAGACTCATAGTTGTAGAGAATGGAGTGATGGTTGCCAGAGGGAAGGGAGGTTGAGGGACCGGGTAAAAAAGGTGAAGGGATTAAGTACAAAATGGTAGTTACAAAGTAGTCAAGGGAATATAAAGTACAGCATATGGAATATAGTAAATAACATTTTAGTAACTATATAGTGACAGGTGGGTACTTGAAATATGGGGGGATCACTTTGTAAAGTATCCTAAGTATCTAATCACTATATTGTACATCTGATACTAATACAAAATAATACTAAGGTACAATGTTAATGAAAAACAGCCCTGGCTGGTGTAGCTCAGTGGATTGAGTGCCAGCCTGCAAACCAAATGGCCCCGGGTTCAATTTCCAGGCAGGGAACATGTCTGGGTCGCAAGCCAGGTCCCCAGTTGGAGGCATGTGAGAGGCAACGGACTGAAGTATCTTTCACTCATCAGTGTTTCTCTACCTCTCTTTCTCCCTCCCTTCCCTTCTCTCTAAAAATAAATAAAATCTTTTAAAAAATGTAAATGAAAAATTAAGTTTTAAAAAAGTGGTTAAGATGAAAAATAGGAAAGGTTATGTAACAAATACTTGAGGAGGCATTTTGCATGACTTAAAAATCTTAACATTGAAACAAATAACACTATTACTTATTTAACTAACTTAAATGTGCAATTCAGAAAGTTCTACCACCAGACAGTGAGAACAAGCTATTATTACACAGAGGGGTGAGATAAACAAGAAGAATCAGGGAAATGTTAATATCAGAGGATCGGTGCACTGAAATGACATCACCACATCCAACTGAGCAGGATAAGGAAGAGAAAGCGGGGCTCGCTCCCCTGCAACTCTAATCTCAGCCAGACTCGATCCCAACAGGGAATCCTCAAATGCCACTAAAGAATCTTTTGAAAAAAATGAGATGTAGGTAAACACACTTCACCTCCTGCCACAACTATGGTAAAAATTACAACTCTAACTACAAAAAAAATCACCCACAATTGTCAGAAAATCAAGCTGTATGGAAGTGTAACAACCAAGGATTTAGAGAAGCCACATTCACCCAGATGGATAGGAGTGGTGACGATATGGAGAAATACAGAGAGGCATGGGCACATGGGGTGGTGTGGAGAGGCACAGAGATATGCAATGGGCAGTCCCACATCCAAATGGGGTGGATAAAAATTGAGAGAGATACCTTGGGAGTGAAGGATCCCAGCCCCAGACCGGATGACCAAGCCCAGGGTTCCAGCATAAGTCCCCATTAACATCTGGCTGTATAAACCAGTGGAGTTGAGGAGGTGGAAGAAACTGCAGGATACTCAGAAGACTCCTCTTAAAGGGCCCAAAACAGACTTGGACTTATACACTCACTCCCTTTGGGACTCAGCACAAGGGCAATGGTTAGAAGTGTACTAGTGGCATATAAGGAGAAACTGAAGTGACTGGCATCAGGGTGAGTGCTGGGGGACAGTTTCTTCCTGGGCCAAACTCCAGAGGCTAGCAGCAGCATGCCCCCTATCCAAGCCCTCCCCCACACGGAGTCACAGAGCAGTGACATGAGTTACCCCACTCTGCAATTCACTGCAGGCTCCACACCATACAACTTAGAGGTGTACTTTTTACAACAGGCCACACCACTAAGACAGTGAGTCAAAGCAGCTCTACCTAACACACAGAAACAAACACAGGGAAGCTGCCAAACTGAGGAAACAAAGAAAATATTGCCCCAATGAAAGAACAGAACAATACTCCAGAAAAAGAAATAAATGTAATGGACGTAAGCAACCTATCAGATGCAGAGTTCAAAACACGCCTTATCAGGATGCTCAAGGAACTCCCTGGGTACTGCAACAGCATAAAAAAGACCTAGGCAGCAATGAAGGTTACACGAAGTGAAATAAAGAAAAATCTACAGGAAACCAACAGTAGAGGGAATGAAGCTGAGAATCAAATAAAAAATTTGGAACATAAGAAAAAAAGAAACATTCAATCAGAACAGCAAGAAGAAAAAATAATTCAAAAAACAAGAATAGAATAAGGAGCCTTTGGTACATCTTCAAATATACCCATATCCAAATCATAAGGGTGCCAGAATGAGAACAGGAAGAGCAAGAAACTGAAAACTTATTTGAAAAAATAATGAAAGAAAATTTCCCTCATTTGGTGAAGGAAATAGACATACAAGTCCAGGAAGCATAGTGACTCACAAACAAGATGGACCCAAAGAGGACCACACCAAGACACATTATAATTAAAATGCCAAAGGTTAAAGATAAAGAGAGAGTCTTAAAAGCAGCAAGAGAAAAGAAGAGATTTACCTACAAAGGAGTTCCCATAAGACTATCAGCTGATTTCTCAAAAGAAACTTTGCAGGCAAGAAGGGACTGGCAAGAAATAGTCAAAGTGATGAAAAGCAAGGACCTACAACCTAGATTACTGGATCCAGCAAAGCTATCATTTAGAATTGGAAGGACAGATAAAGAGCTTCCCAGACATGTTAAAACTAAAGGAGTTTATCACCAAGTCTTCATTATATGAAATGTTAAAGGGCATTAAATAAGAGAAAGAATATCAAGACTATGAACATTAAAAGGACAATAAATTTACAACTATCAACAATTCAATCTAAAAAACTAAGTAAACAAGCAGAACAGAAACAATCATAGATATGGAGGTCATTTGAAGGGTTATCAGTTGGGAGAGGTAAGAGGAAAAATGGGGGAAAGGGTGCAGGGATTAAAAAGTACACATTGGTAGGTCCAAACTAGACAGGGGGATGTTAAGAACAGCATACAAAATAGAATAGCCAAAGAACTTACACGCATGAACCATGGATATGAACTAAGGTCAGGGGGATTGCTGGGAGGAATGGGGCACTGGGTGGAAGGGGGTGGGCAAAAGGGGAAATATGGGGACAACTGTAATAGCATAATCAAAACATATTTAAAAAAGAATCTTTTACACCAAAAACATCTACTGGACACACATTAGTGATTAATGAATACAATCAACTAGTAATTATGATCAGATGTCCTCCCAGAGGCAGAAATCATACATTCTATCCATGAGTCCTAAGTAATGTCAATATGCAGACTATTTACATGTCAGGTTGATTAAAACCCATAGGAAAACTCTATTTTTCTATCAAATAATCAGAAATGGGGTTAGGACATTCTTCTTAAACCTAAGGTGTTAACTTCAAACCTCAAAACTAAGTATCTACTCCAAGGGTCAACTTGGGAATGACCTGAGAATGAACAGCCACAAGCAAAGCATGGCTGACTTTGACCAGAGCCCCGATGGCCAGGCTCCTGGGACCTGGACGCCACAGGGCGCCACAGGGCGTGGCGCTAGCAGGGCTTCAGGGACTGCAAACCTGCCCTCGGGAAGTATCTCCAAACCGAAAATGTAACAGCAAAAGAGATCTTAAAATCCTGCGCCACTGCTTTCAAAAAACAGAATCGTGCACAAAAGTAATTTTGAATATACTGTTGTGATTAGAGATAAGAAAAATGCAGAATCCATAGGTTCACATGATATCATCAATATGCTTGTTTTCATTATACAACACCAGAAAATTATTTTTACTTTAAAATTATTTTCAACGCTCACATGAGTGTGGACAACACCATTCAATATTAATTGCTACCCTGAATATGACTTGATGCCATCCTTGGAATATATTCAGATTATTCAAAAACAATGTAAGTAGAGATGTGTGGTGCAAACCACCAAAGCTTACTGTAAGACTCAAAGAAAACCAACTGATAAAGTAAAACCAGATTACATCTCAAAATATTGCAAACCTTCCCATCTTTTCCGGTGGTCTCATGATATATAGTCTGAGAGATTTACTCTAGTTTCCCAAGGAATAAGGATAGAAGAAAAAATGTTGATCACATTTCCTTATTATACAAACTCCAAGTTGCAATACTCAGAACACCAAATATTGTAAGACCCAAAGTTCCCTCTGCCATCCAGGCAAAGAACTGCGCTTAAGAAAAAAAAGTATGTTGATACCTCAGTAACCTGTTGTCGTCAAAATCTGACTCTCAGCTCTTGTACTGCACATCTAATCTATTCTTTCTTTCTATAGAAAATTCCTAGAGAGAAAGTTTTTTCTAATTAAAATATAAGCCTGTGCAATTTCCAAAACAAGATATAAACGTTGATATCTTAATATAATATCTCAAAGTATTTTGCATAAAGAAATTGAACTGTTTAAAATGAATAAATGTTCAGAGTAACAGCTAGTATTATTGGAAATTAGAATCCTAAATATGGCCCTGACTGGTGTAGCTCAGTGGATTGAGCGTGGGCCTGTGAACCAAGGTACCGCGGTTCGATTCCCAGTCAGGGCACATGCCTGGGTTGCAGGCCAGTTCCCGGCAGGGGATGCATGAGAGGCAACCATACATTGATGTTTCTCTCCCTCTCTCCTTCCCTTCCCCTCTAAAGATAAATAAATAAAATGTTTTTAAAAAATACAAGAAACAATAACGCTTCTAATGCAGCTGGGCCCTCAAGAAGATGTTTGTTTTTTAATTTCTTTCTGTCTACTGTTTAATCAAATCAGACTGTGTTTTCTTACTTGGAAAACAATATTATTTTTTTAAAAATAGAAATTTTTAATGTTTGATTCTTACTCAAGCCCATAATGTATGTGTTTCTGCTAGATCCCCTGGATGGTAATATTTTTAAATTACAAATTTAATATTAATATGTAAAGCTAAAGATACTTAACATCATAGGCATGGTAATGGGGCTCATGCTGTGTTTTAGTCATCTTCTTATAAAATTATATCTAAATAGTTCTCTACAGCCAAACATTTTTCCATAATTATACAACTTGGAACATATTATACTTTTGTTTAATCCCTTGAGACCTAAGTGAATTTTTCTTTTAAATGCACTATCAATGGCAATAGGTGTGCATGCATACTAGAGATAAAACGAAAAAATATACTATGTTTATCTTCTTGAAAATCTGCTACACTTGTAACATCCAAAACCTTATAATACAGCAGGAAATTAACATATGTTCTTTGACCCTTCTGTGTTCTACAAAGGTCAAACACCTGTAATTTGATTTCGCATGAGACAGTGCTCTAATATACTTGTTAGCTTACTCTGGCCGCTTAGCTCTCTGTTGTTGAAGAATTAAAATTTTCAGAAATATCTGCTATAATCTTAAACATACAACTCTAACATGGCTAACCATTCCTTAATAGATGCCAGATTTGAAGATATTTTTTAGGTTTCTCTTTCTGGTAGTATAGTGAAACTCAATGTTCAGAGAGGCCCTTCTTGTACAGAACACATTATATGTTATATAAATAATATTTGTTAATCATGTATCATTTGATAAAAAAAGTAAGCACCCTCAAGTCTGGAAACTGCATGAAAGCAGGAATCTAGAAGGATAAACAAGTTCTGAAGATGGCATGCACCTTGCACACGCCTATAAAACTACAGACTTGGCTTTACATGGTCAGACTGCCAAAGCCACAGAAACTTCAGACCCCGCAGGAAGCCACCTGAGCAGATGAACTAAAAACAAACAAGCAAAAGGAGAAGGTAGATGTATTTTCTGTCCAACATATTTGGATAAACAGAAAAAAGAGAAAAACTTCCCCGGGAATTCCTTTACACAACTCTACATTCACAAAGTTCGAGGGAACACTGTATCTGTTTTCCAGAGCCTCAAATCAAAAATATGTTTTCAACTACAGCTGCAGCAGAGATGAAAAAAAAATTTTTTTCAAACCTTTGTGCAAATAAATAAGAAACTCTAGCTGAACTAAACAAAACCCAGGGAAAAAGAAGTTCACCAAAATTGATCCAAAAATTAACATGGATGTTTCCGAAATCATAAATTAAATCCTTCAAAAAATATATACCTTCTCACAAATAAAACATCATGCTTAGTAAGTTTTGCAAGTAAATTCTACCAAATATATATATGGGAAATGGTAACTCTAATCTTCTGTAAAATATTTCAAGAAACAAAAAAAGATGTGATACTCTCAAAATTATTCTGTAGTGTTAATTGATTCTAAAACTGAAATGTGACACCACAAGATCAAAACTGCCAATCTCACTGAGAAACATGGGCAAAAAACAAATTTAGAAGAATATAAAAATGTAAATACATTATAACTAATTCGTCCATTTACTTCCAGGGATGCAAAACAGGTTGACACTGGAAAAGATGTTAATATAAATTATCAAATTAACAGATTGAGCGTGTGAAAATCCACATCATTATCAATATACAGTCAGAAAAAGAAATCTTAAACTAGAAATATTTAATGATTAAATTTATGTCCAGAAAACCCTATAAAAGGCACATAAGTAATGGTGAAATAATATTAACAATTCTTCTAAAAATAGGAGTGAGAAAAAACCTGCTGTCATCGCTTCTGCTTAACCCTGTAACATAATGTAGGTTCTAACATGACGTAAGGGACAGGAACTGAAAGGAACTGAGATAAGGAGAACTTCAAAGACACTGATACTACTTTTTTCTTAAGTTGCAAAATGGGTATTTCTTTTAGCAATATCTCTTAAATATCATAATTATAAAGTGTATGTGGGTATATATATCTCAATGAATAATACATTTCATAAATATTTAACAGAAGAAATGTTAGAGAATTTTAAGAATCAAACACAAAAGCTAATATGGATATCAGACTAATTTAAATTAATACTTATTTTAATCATATGCTAGCTTTAATTCCTTTAAAATAGAAATATTAGTAAATATATTCAATCTAAGACAATGTTAATTTTAGATCTGAGAGTGTTTAAAAGCCCATAAAGGTTCTAAAAGTTAGTTACGGATAACCTCGAAGACAGGAACAACAAGCAGTATGTCACCTGCCTTACTGATAACACACCGCCACAGGACGGTGTTTAGTGAGTCTGCTGTGCTCTGGAAGGTTTTTTTTTTTTTTTACACACAACCCACTCACAGTCATCAGGGATCATACAAAGGAAGAACTATGTGCCGTTCCATTCTTAGTGGCAAGCTAACCGTATGGTTCTGAACTTTTGTGAACACTCCACCCATCTCAACTGAGAAACAGCCATACTTGATTTCTTCAAGAATGAAATCTTTAAATAGGGCCTTAATCTACCGAATCGACAAATTTGCTTTTTAAAACTACTTAGTCTACTTGAGTGAATGACATATTTTCATTTTGTTTCCGTCAGCCATGTTTTCCCATTTCTCTTATTTGACTCAAAAGAAACGAACCTTTTGAAAAAGAATAACACAGAATTTCTTCTCCCTACAGAAGCCTATAGACTCAACTTTGTACTATTTTTCTCTCGATCAGCCTTTACTGGCACATTTAGCTTGCTATCTCTTACCACACTTCTCTGTAAGAAGCGAAGTCTTGTATTTTACAACTATGAACAGGCCAGTCAGTCTGAACAACAGACTATACTAGTTTCTCTTCCTAACTTAATTGCTTTGTTATAAAAACCTGAACCTCTTTTAAAAAATGTTCATCTTACTTTACAAGAAACATGGCATATTATCAACAAATAAAATAACAAAATTTACTACTTAATTTCAAAGGTAGCTAATTAATTGCAATTTACCATTACATAGTTAAAGAAGATACTCAGTTAGAGATAAAAACTTAGATTATAAAATCCACAATGGATTAGTCAAGTTTCACATGACTCAGAAGTTTAGATTTCACTTGAATTATGAGTTGTTTCCTGTATAAAATTATATTCCTTCAACATACTTCTTTCTGGAAATCTGAAACAATGAGAAGTTGAAATAGGAGTATCAATTTTATGGAAACCCAGGAAGAAAATTTGTCAACTACTGAAACAACTATTAGCTTTTAATAGCTGAAACAACTATTTTGTCCGTTTTTTTTAATTAAGTGGGCAATATTTGTCATTTGTATTAGGAGCGGATGACTATAAAATGCTTGTGTAATTAGTTTCAAATATGTGCATATTTTATATTGAGCATTTCACATATTTACATTAGAAAGAGGCATTAAAAATAAACTTTAGCTTCTTAACAAAATTTCCTTGGATTAACCCTGCTTAACTTTCCCTAATTATTTTTTAATAAATTGTTTTCATACCATTAAAAATCAAAGTCAAATATGTCCTTTGAAGCAAATTGATGGAGTTAACAAACCAACTATTCTAAAGAACTGATTTGACTTTGAATTTGTAACTTAATTAAATGTAAATGTCTTTCAGCATACCAGATATGCTGCCCATATGCTATCATTCTCTTTTATGTCTATGTGCTCACTGATCTGTTTATCTATAATAACTTCATTAGGCTGCGCTTATGACCTTAATTAATAAGGATGCCAGTAAGTCACTGTTTTTAGGGGAGACAAGAGATGAGTTTGAGATGCTGGCAAATCACCCAGGTGGAAAAGTTCCACATAGATATGAGGTCATGGGAAAATAACTTAGAAATTCAATGACACATGTATTAACCCCATGTAATTCACCAGACAGTGTTTTTGATTCTACACAGAAAGGAAAATAAAGGCAGTCTTTGGACAGAACCTTGATAAATCAATCTGGAGAGGAGGCAAAACTGTAGAACACAGAGCTGTGGAAAATGAAAAGATAGTCAAAATTGTGTAGTGCCTTGAAAGCCAGAGAAGCAGAAAACATTTGTGCCAAATTTTACAGACAGCCAAAGACACATGGAGGATTTAGATGAGGGCAAGAAGGGTGGTCATACATTTAACCACTTTGTAATGAATTTTAAAATGCTTTTTTCAAGTAAATATTAATCAATATGGTTTATAAAATATATTCTTTTAAGCGGAAAATAAACCCTTTTAAAAATGATGTGGCTTGCTCATTAAAGCAGTCATCAGAGAAAATTTCCTCCTTCCTAAGCACAGAAATGCGAAGAGTCATTGTGAAATCAGCAAACTGCAGTAATCAACCATGTCTGGTATTTTCCTGACAGCATCCACCACATAATGAGACAAGACTTGTGGTTTACATAGTCCAAATCAGCTATCATCTCTCCACTCTCCCAATTTAAACCATAAATTAGCAGCACAGTCATTGTGACAGGCTTTACTGATCATCATTTGCATCCAATCAGTTAATGACTGGCAGCTGTCTAGAGCAACCGATTACTGAAGGCAGCAGCTTTATGTATAGTGTTTCCGGAGGCTTAAAATCATACTCTGTGAAAGTACATGGCAGAAAGAAGAACTCCAAAATTTGGAAAGGCTTTCAATGGAAGGGAAAACCTGACTCAATGAAATAACTATAATCTCAGACAACCTTAGGAAAGACTGGCTTTAAAGGGTTTCTAATCTTTTGCTAGGCTCAAATAGCAAAATAAATTCAGAAAAAACTGCCTGAAAGAAGATTACTGCCAGTCTCATAATTGGTAAGAAAGTTAACTACAGACAGAATCATTACTAGGATGTTCCACACAGAAAAAAAATTAGAAACCTGCATTTAAAGAGTTTTGCCTTTTATCAAAATGGAAGCATAGGTCACAGAAGGTAGTCACGGAATCCAAAACCAATCCCACTCCCGACTCTATACCTCCTATCAGGAACACACCTGAGTATAGTGTATCAACTGCATATTAGTTTACACATTCACCTTCTTTATGCATGTACACCTTATCTGCACAGAGATTATGAATCCTCTTTAAAAAGAAGGGTGATGACTTTAACATGTATTATTCAATGTGTTCATGACAAAATGCCTTTTCTTTACCAGGCACTGTCCTAATTGCTACCTATGTGGCATTTTAAAAATGCAAAAACCACTGCCTTCTTGTATCTTAGATTCTAGTGTATGCTGAAAATATATTCAGACAACAAACACATAAATATGGACAGTGCAGTACATGAAAGAGTAGTAAATGTTAGAAAAAAACAAAGCATGGGAAGAGGATAGGGAAATGCTGGATAAGGCAGAGGTGGAGGGGCAGTTGCAATTTTTAAAGGAGTAGCCAAATTTACACACAGCAGTTTACTTACAATGAAACATTGGACCCAGATCCTCAAGATGTGAGGGAGACAGAGGTGAGAATATCCTAAGAAATACACTCCAGGAAGAAGTGATGACAAGTGCTAAAGTTCTGAGGCAGCAGCTTACACGGCACACAGAAGGCACACGAAAAGGGCCAAGGACTGGAGTGATAGAAATACAGGGTCCAGTCCAAGATTGGGAACTTTAACTTTGAGACAAATGGGCAGTCAGTGGAGAACTGGGGGCCGTCAATGCCAGACTCTGGCTTGTGTTTCAAATGGGTCACCAGGGCCGCTGGTTGGATGTAGTCTCTAACGATGTAAAATGGAAGTGGGGGTTCCGCTCAGACATATAAAGAGGTTGGAAGTCATCACTCTCATTCTTACAACAAGAAAAAGCTAAATAATAAAAAATCAACAACTTTTCTTGGAAGTGTCAGTGAACTGAGGTTGCAGGGCAAGCCATTACCCTAAAATCTGAAGAGACAGGCAAATCCGAGACACAGCGGAAGTCGAGGGGAACCGTTAACTTGTAATTATGAGGAGTTGCTAGAAGCCAAATGTGAGTGGGAAGCTCACAGGGGCCACAGTAAACCTAGGGGCCTCTATGCTTTTATGGGTTTTGCCTTTGTGGACACTACCAGGTTCTCACTGTGAAGAAGCGAGAAAGATGCCCTCTGGCTCTGGTCCAGGGAGGGAAAGAATGCACAAACCTTTGAAATACAGGAGTCCTCCTTTATCAGGGCAATATGTCCCAAAACCCCAGGGGACACCTGAAACCATAGACAGTACCAAACCCTACACAGTCACGTGTCACCTCACAGCCAGATATTATACATTCCGAGAAACACATTTTCAGGTGATTTTCTCTTGTGCAAAGATCATACAGCGAGCACACTTAACACAAACCTAGATGACACTTTTATGCAACTGGCATTGCAGTAGGTTTGCTTACATCTTCACCACTAACTCATGAGTAATGTCTTGCACTAGGACCTAACGACAGCTACTACTTCACTAGCAATAGGAATGTTCAGCTCTGATATGATCTTTTAAGATCACTGTCCTCTATGCAGCCTGTCATTTACAGGACTGTCATTATGTGATGCAAGAGCACATATGCTATATTTTTTCCCATACATACATATCTATGATAATATTTAATTTATAAATTAGGCATAATACATTACAATAAAAATTGTGAGTATGGTCTCTCTCTCTCTTCCTTTCTCTCTCTCTGCATATTGGGAGGAAACCAGAGTACATATCAGGAGAAAAACCCACACAGACATGGGGAGAACATGCAAATTCCACACAGACAGTGGCCCAGCTGGGAAATGATTTCCTTTTTCCTCATTAGCAGAGCCTGATGTACAGCATGGACCCTGTGGAAAGAGGGATGATTCACGTCCCGGGCAGGATAGAGCAGACAGCATGAGATTCCATCACGCTACTCAGAATGGTATGCAATTTAAAACTTAAAAATTGCTTATTCCTGGAGTTTTCCAAATAATATTTTTGGACCAAGGTGGACCGTGGGTAACTGAAAGCATGTAAAGCAAAACTTAGGATAATGGGGGACTCTACCATATGCCCTTATCTTTGCCCATAACACGTGTCTGCTGTCCAGAGGAAAGACCTTCCCAAACCCTTGCACTGTGGACCAAGGGCATTCTTCTCAGTCCAGACCCATCTAGCCTTCCCCTTCGGCTGTAAGAGGAGATAGGGAAAACTAATAAACACGCAGGAGGGTCACAGTCCAGGGGCACTAAAACTGAACAATAAAACGACACAGCACCCTCACCCCCATTTTACCAACCTCTCAGCAGGGCTCCAGCACAGTCAGTAATGGGATCACAGCGGAAGAAGATGCACAACATAGACTCAGTTCTTAGTGAAGCCCCAAGACAGCAGGAGACACAAGAACAATGGCATCAGGAAAATCTGATGCCTGCAGCCTCTGTAACTACGGGAATCATTAAACGCAGCCCGACTCCCAGCTAGACTAACATGAAGCCTCACCCTGAGCCTATTTCCCTCAGGTCCATCGTATCATTTTTCCCAAAACACTGTGTGGCACGCTGAAAAACAAGAAGACAGAAGCAGGGAGACCAGGTCACACACTTTTGGCAAGAATCTGATGAAAGACGAAGTTGCTCGCTTGGGCCATGGTGGAAGCAGTGGAGGTGGGTAGAAAGTGGTTAAGCTCTTCATGTATTTCTGAAGACAGCAGAGATGAGCAGCTAATGAAATGGATGGAGAGTGTGAAAGCAACAGTGGAGGTGTGGATGGCTCCAAGGTTTCAGCCAGAGCCCCTGGGAAAATGGAACTGCCATCAACTGAGACAGTAAGGCTTCAGGTAAAAGCAGTTGGCTGGAGTACAGGGGCTCAGGAATTCAATTTTTGATGTTTCAAATGACTTATAATACTTATCAATTGTGTATTCATTTAACTAACAATATTGGAGTGCCTAAATACTATAAGCACTTCCTGTTAGGAAGAACTAAAAATATATTGCAAACCAAGAAAATGCTTAATTATTTTACCAAGTGAATGGGTAAAGGAACAAATGACCAAACATTTTAGACATGTCACCAAAATAACTTCATCAGAACCATAATCATAACTCAACAGTAACAGTATAGGAGGTAATGCTGGAAAACACGTAGGGGTTTACAAAATGCTTCCACCAAGTCCAGAACAGACTGTATGTACACTCTAGCATCTGAGGACTGGCCCTCCCTTCTTTCAGAGTAATAAAATCTGGTTGGGCACTTGGTTTCCCAGAATAAAGATACCATTTCCCAGCCTTCCTTGTAGCCAGAGGTAGCCAACAGTCTGTTGGCAGCCATGGGGTGTGTAATTTCTGAGATAGGCCTTTAAAGAGAATGGTTATACCCACCATTTGCCCTTTCTCTCCCTCTTCCTGTTAGCTGAAGTGCTGATGTGATAATGAGCCATTCTGAACCACACAGACAGCGTGACACTACGAGACGGCAAGGGAACAAAAGAGAAGGAGCTCGGATCCTGAAAACCCATGGCGCCATCTTATCAGCCCCCGGGCTGCATATACTTAGATTGTTGCACGGAAGAATAAAGCTTCTATCTTATTTAAGCCACTGTTACATGGCTCTTTATTACAGTAATTTAAAACTTAACCAATGTATTTAATAAATTCTCAGAAAAATCCTGTGATATAAATAATGTGCTGAGATTCCTTAATATGTATCTATCTTAAAAAGCAGGAAAGTAAACTGTTAACACAGCCTTGTTTTATATACTTATATCTACCAGTCAGGGTGGGGGCTAACTGGAAAGCATTCTGTGAGAACTGATTGCAGCAATTTTTACAGCAAGATTTAGGTTCAGGCATTCAATAAACTGTGTAGCACTCACTACATAAAAAAGCCACATGGTGAGGATTTTTCCATGAGAATATGGTATGCACTAGCTCAATTTTAAAGTTTCTAGTCCCATTAAAATCCTTGCGGCAGTCCTGGCTGCTATAGCTCAGTGGATTGAGCACAGGCCTTCGAACCAAGGAATCGCAGTTCGATTCCCAGTCAGGGCACATGCCTGGGTTGCAGGCCAGTTCCCAGCAGGGGGCGCACGAGAGGCAACCACACATTGATATTTCTCGCCCTCTCTCCTTCCCTTCCCCTCTAAAGATAAAATAAATAAAATATTTATAAATAAATAAATAAAATATTTATAAATAAATAAATCCTTGTGGCCTAGTAAGCATAAGTACCAACAATTAGTTCCTTGGCTTAAAGAAATGCTCACTGAATTCTTGACTTAATTGGTAACGAGATAAGGATGTCAGAGTTGTTTCTGATGTGTATAGATCAGCGATTTTCAACCAATGAGCCACAAGAATTGTGTGGCTCTAAAACATGTAATACCTAACTATTTAGTCAGGGCCACTGACCTCTTTTCCCTCAGACTGTCAAATAAAAAAATGACAACAGCCAACACAGCAATAGCCACTCAATGTGAATAAATCAAAATTATACCTGTTTTTTGTCAGATCAGCAAAAAATATTATTTTTGTTATGCAACAAAATTTTAGTAATTAGTTCATATGTGCCATGAGATGAAAAAGCTTGAAAATTGCTGGTCTAGATCTTTGGATATATATCCTGATACATATCAGCAAGCCATTCTATATAATTGGAACAATTTTGTACTTCTGGTATTTAACTACTGGTACAGAATTGTACGAGGAAAAGTAGAAAAAGACCAATTCAAATGTTATGCAAGCAAACATACTTTCAAGGGTACATAACTAAAAAATGGCTTATGAACAAGACTATTTGGCACTATTTACTATGATATATTTCTGCACTTAAAATGTAAATTCATTTTCATTCAATTGCTCTCAAACTTCCATCACCATTTAATTGCCTAAACCAGAGAAATCCACTGTAACAGCTTTTGACTATTCACTTATGCTTTAAATGAGACAACTTTCTACTCTGGCTACAGATCCTGAGATTTGCTAAAATAACTTTCTAAATGCTAAAATAACTTTCTAAATCGATAATAATAATAAATACAATCAATCTCCTCATGGTACTGTGAAAAGTTTGTTTCCCCAAGGGCCTTAAGAACTGTTAAATAAGAATGCACTGACTACCTGGCAACACCCCAGTTATTAAGCAAAGCTGAGGGTGATTCTCACTTGCACGCACGCACACTGACACCTAGAGACACAATTCCAAGATTCAAAACAGACTTACCTACAAATCTCTTAAATATGCCAATGTAATTCTTCTGGTACTTCCTCAGGTGAGGCTTAAAAAACAGGAGCTAAAGTATACTTAAGTGTTTTAACCTGACTTTTATTACATGATGAAAGAGGTGATGTCCATATCAGTATTTTAAAATGTGGAGACCAAGCATTTTTATAACCTTTTATGAGAGTCAGTGTTTTCACATAACAGGAGTTCTAATTCCTCTGGACAAATGTAGCCAAGTACATCAGAAAATACTTCCCTATTCCAAATATAGAATGCTGATGCATCTCTAAAGTGCACTGCTTATCACTTAAAAAAAAAAGAAAAAATATATGAGTGTTGCATAAAAGCACCTCTTCACCCTTAGTAACTGTGTTTGAAGGCAAGAAGCAAAGATAAAGAAGGCAGAAAGAGTAAGTGGTCTAGGCAAAAGCAAAAAATAAAGTATTACCTTTGGCTGGGTTTACTTTTATCCCTGACCTATACAGCATTTCCTCATTCTGCCAGTCTCCATTCCTCACTGCAGTCTTGAGTCCATAGAAAACAATTAATGTAGCTGTAGCATAAAAAATCAAGCTCTTCAGAAACCGCTTTTGGATTTTGACATAAAGGGCTCTGGCACCCACAGTAATGAGGAGGCAGAAGCCCATACTAGGAATATATAATACTCGCTCTGCAATTACAAAGCCAACATAGAAAAACAGGTTCGTGGCAGGAACAAAGGGTATTATTAACAAAGATAAAGACAGAATGACAATGTTCTCCGTAGAAGGAAGTTGTGTTCTCCGTGATACATTACTTTTAATACCATTTTCTACTTTGGATGCAAAACCAGGCTTAATCTCTGAGTTCCGGTACTCCACATCTGAATGGCAGCTATGTCCATTGGCATTTTGCCTGCCATTTGTTTCAAATTTCCCATCACATTCTCTTTCCATGCTTGGGCTCTTTAAACTGTAGTAGGCAAGGAGGAGGAGTCCAATATAGAAGGCCACAGTGTGTAGGTTTCTCCAATCACAAATTGTTTTGAGCAGAGGCACGGCATCCATGGACCAATCAAAACTGAGGGTATCTGGGCAGAGCAACAGCCAGAAGTTCTTGGCTGGCAGGTAGAAGAAGGTAAGTGTGCGAGCCAGGAGGCTATCTGAATCAGCGGCTGGGTTGTCCGAGTTGGAAAAGCTTGGTGGTTTGTTTCCCATCCAGTATAGACGGGCACCCAAAAGGGAGGTCCCCCAGAGAGTTAACAAACTAATGCTGAGGAAAAGAGACAAATTCTTCCCCTGAAACCAAAAGAGAGGGGAAAAAATTAAGATAGTCATCAATACAGCATGGGAACACTTAACATTTAGAGATGAAATACACTTTTAAATGGACAGTTGAAAACACAGCACTATGTTTCAAATATATGGCTTCATTTCCATCTCCTTTTACAAATGTTTAGGAAAATTTTAACCCTCCAAATTTTTGACTGTGGAATCCTCTTTGTAACTTTTAATGAGTGTCTTTTCTTCTCATGCCTTTTTTAAAGTAGCAATAACCAAAGCTTCAATTTCTTGACCTCTATCTACAACATGGGTTGAATATACTTCCTTCTTGGAATTAATTAGCACAGGTCAAAATGAGACCACGATGTGAAAGTACTTAACATTCTGTACGGATATAATAGGCATCTAAAAACTGCATTCTTTCATTTCATGGTTTAGATTCTGGGGGGAAAAAAAGAGCAGCCGTGACAAAATATATGGGTGGAACAGGATTCCGCTCAGCATAAAAGAATAGCATTTAGCTACGTCTACGCCAGCCCCGATCCCATCATCTGGAGTCTCCGTGCAGAATTTATAGCCCAGGATTTCACCTGCTAACCCATGCTGCCACTGGCATCAACAACACCAACCATTTGGTAACACTCCTCATGAATGTGAAATCTTTTACGGTGATGAAAACTTTTAAAAATAAAATGACTTGAAAACGAACTTATTTAAGAGAAAAAAAACTGTGAAAGGCAGGCAAAATGACATCCCTGTCGATGAGAATGTTCTGGCAAAGTCTTTCAACCTGAATAAGAATTTAGTGACCACAAACAATATAAGTCCTGAGAATGCAGCTGGGGAGAGAGAGGGATGGACACCATATCCCGACCTTAATGATTCACTAGTGATGTGATCTCTTAAATGCACACATTCTTGTCTTGCATGAAACTTCCTTCCTCAGTGGCATTCAGTATGGTACTTGGAACCATACAATGGAGATATTGAACATTTTATTTTTAAAAAATTCACAAAAGGCAACAAAAACAAAAATAAACAAGTGAGGTTATGTTAAGCTAAAAAGCTTTTGCAAAGGAAACCATCAACAAAATGACAGGTAATTTATGGAATGAAGAAAATATTTGCAAACCATAGGTAAATACCCCAAATATGTAAGTAACTCCTACAGCCGAACAGAAAAATCAAATCCAATTACAAAATGGTTAGACAATTTGAATAGACATTTTTCCAAAAAAAGATATACAGGTGGCCAATAGGTCATGAAAAGATGCTCAGCATCACTAATCATCATAGAAATGCAAATCAAAAGCACAGCAAGATATCACCCCACACATTTTACCAAAATGTGTGTCTATTACCAAAAAAGACAAGAAATAACAAGTGTTGGTGAGGATGTGGAAAAAAGAGAAAACTTGTGCATAGTCAGTGGGAATGTAAACTGGTGCCTGCTCTCTAGAAAACAGCATGGAAGTTCCTCATTAAATTAAAAATAGAATTACCATGTGATCCAGGATTTCCATTTCTGGGTATTTATCTGAGGAAAATGAAATTAGTATCTGGAAGAGATACCCACATCCCCATGTTTACTGCAGCATTATTTACAACAGCCACAACATGAAAGTATCCCAAGTGTATATGGATAGATGAATGGATAAAACAAAATTACACACACACACACACACACACACACTCACTCAAATGGAGTATTACTCAGCTATAAAAGGAAGGAAACCCTGCCATTTGCCTCAACATAGATGACATTAAGGGCATTATACTAAAAGAAATCAGTCAGACAGAGAAAGAAAAACTCTGTATTATCTCACTTACAGGCAGAATTTTAAAACACACACACACACAACACACACACAAATTCACACATACAGAGAATGGATTGGTTGTTACCAGAGGTGCAGGGGATGAGTCAGGTGGTCAAAAGGCACAAAGTCCCAGTTATAAGGTAAATAAGCCCTGGGGATGTAACGTAGAGTGTGGTGGCTATAGTTCACAATACTATGTTATATGTATATTTGAAAGATGCTAATAGAGCAGACCTTAAAAGTTCTCATCACAAGAAAAAAATAATTTTTTATAACTATGTGTGGTGATATTAACTAAAATCACTCTAATAATCATTTCACAATATGTACATACATCAAATTATTATTTCATACATCTAAAACTAATATAATGCCATATGTCAATTACATCTCAATTTAAAAAACCAACCACAAAGAGCAATATATCTAGAGCATGTACAACTTCTATTACAACCAGATCTGTATTATATGCAACTGAAACTGGACTGTCCTCTCAGAGTCTTTTCATTCAGCATCTCTAACTGCTGGAAACCACAGGACTGGCCGTAGACCATCTGCTCCATCTCCACTCTGAACCTAAATCACAGCAAGATCCTGATTTTAAAAGTTGTTAATATATCCTAATAACTCCACCTGCATCTCCCTTCACCTCCATAGTTCTTTATTCAACTGTCTGTTGAGCATACGCACTTCGGTGCCTCAACTCAAAGTGCCCAGCACACAACCTGACTTCATAGCTTCTCCAACAAACGGTTGCTCCTCCAATCACTGCACCTGAGATAACGGTAAGCAGTTTTTTCTTCACACCCTCTCTCCTTCCACCCACATGCCGTGCACTGCCATGTCCTCTCACTTTCACTTCAAAATGTATCCCTATTTGTCCATTTCTCTCCATCTCTCCTGTCATCACTCTAGTTCAAAATGCCAAGACTTGGATTATCATAATAGTCTCCCCTAACTGGTAACCTAACCTTTTTTTAACACAGATGATAGTGCTCCCAAATTTTAAAATCATTCATGGGAGCTTACTCTTAAAATCTTGGAAGTTTTTAACTCTACAAAAGCTTGTAATTCATTGAGTAGTTTTACTGACAATATGTCCATTTTTACATTTCAAAATTTATTTTGGAAAACATTTTAAATATTTAAAGATGGGGAATTCTGGATATAAAATAAGGCTAAGGTAGAGATGGTTAGAAGTTAAAAATTCAGAATAAGAAAAATGAGAAACAGCAAACAAATGGAAATTATGGAAAGTTTTAAGAGGAGGGGTTGTTTATTAATATCAAATCTCAGTAATGAGCCCTGGCTGGTGTAGCTCAGTGGATTGAGCATGGGCCTGCGAACAAAAGGATCGTACTTCGATTCCCAGTCAGGGCACATGCCTGGGTTGCAGGCCAGTTCCCGGCAGGGGATGCCAGAGAGGCAACCACACATTGATATTTCTCTCCCTCTCTTCTTCCCTTCTCCTCTAAAGACAAATAAATAATTTTTTTTAAATCCCCAAAACCCCTTCTTAAAAAAAAAAAAGAAAAAAGAAATCTCAGTAATGAAAAATGCATAGAATTAACTGCCTTGGTGTTTTAAAAACATCTGTGTGAGACCTCTGCTTAAAATTAATTTTTGTAATGCTATTTGGAATTTTAATGGCAGGGGGAACAGTATGTTCAGTCATTGCCAATCTTTAACTTTCAAGTTTCTCCTAGAAAAATGAAATGATTCAATTCTTCTTATCATCTAAAAACAACTTTTGCAAACAACCATTACCATGGCTGCTCTGAAACTTTACATAGCAAAACTCTTAAAGTTTCTTGATTGTGGGGAAAAAAATTTAAACCGCACAAAACCAAATGTTAAAAGTTGTAATAACTTGATGGATCAATCACATTAAGTAGTTTCAGATTATAGAACAGACAAATATAAATTGGCAAAAATAAATGAGAAAGGATATCATGGATAAAAAAGACGCAACTTAAAAATCAATTCAGTTTTGAATTTGTACCAGAAGTCCATTTTCAAAGTGCCACTAGAGGCGATTCTGTTACAGTACCTTCTGGTGGGAATCAGTGGAGAGGAGGAAAGGGCAGGAGAAGGCACCACACAAACCGCTGTATCAGGCAAGGAGAAAAGCACAGCAGTGAGACAACCGCATAGGGAGGAAAATACAGTCAGGTTCATGTTGATATATCTATATCAACATGAAAACTACCATATAGCAATTAAGATAAACCAAATCATTAATTATATGGTAACATGACTAGTGAAAAATCATGTTGCAAAATATGCATATTATAAAATCATATGGACCACCCAGAAAAAAAATAACACTTTTCACAAATGCATACATATGTATATAAAGTCTTTTGTTTTTCAAGTCTAGCTATAATGACATGAATCATGAGATGATGAAATCTCTGGGGCAGGGCAAGAGAGGGAGATGGATTGATGAACAAGAGACAGAAATGGCCTCAAATTTATGAGAGGTTGCTATTTATTTACAACCTCAAACACTTATTGATAGAAAACTAAAAGGTTTGACAATCTGATATGCCTACACTTACATTTCGTGGGTTAAAAATATTTTTCTCAAACAAATATACAAGTAATGTCAACAAATCTAAATACTAGTTATGAGCACATAAGTATCTGATGTGTTAATCCCTGTATCTTACTATATTTAGTATTTACTATACCTATTATTTTATAATTGTTACATTTTTCAACATTAAAATATTTTTTCCAAGTCCCAATTCAATATACTTATAATTATTGTATGATTTTTACCTTAATTTTGCTAGAAAAATCTCTTAATTTCACAAGGAAATTAGACAAAAACATAACACATTCCAGTTATAATACACAGTTATATTACTCAAAACTGCTCTTTTAGTCTGAGATATATTCTTTGAACCCCCAGAGGTTAATGCAGAGCCTGGTACGTGCAGGTACAGCCATGCACCACAGAACAACATTTTACTCAATAAAAGCCCACAGATATGACTGTCATCTCATTAGATCTTAACGGAGCTGAACTTTCGCAGTGATGCTGGTGTAAACAACCTACTGCACTGCCAGTCATACAAAATTATAGCACAACTATTATAGTACAGAATACTTGATAATGAAAATAAACAACTGTCTTAACCGTATTCATTACAGCACACACCGGTTGTACAGGTTTGTATCCTAGGAGCAACAGGCTGTACCATCTAACCCAGGTGTGTGGTGGGCTACGCTCATACCTGTGGGTTTGTGCAGGTACACTCTGATGTTTTCACAACAACAAAGCTGCCTAATGATGCAGTTCTCAGAACCTGTCTTAGTGGTTAAGTGGAGCATGACTGTATTCAAATAAACGAATCTGTAACTCCCACCCTCTCCTAAAGTTAGTTTCTATCTATCATTATCACACATTTTAAATCCTATTAAGATAAATCCTTACTCCCAATCCCCCAACAAAAGCTTACAAATTCAACAACATTGCACAATTAATTCCAATGCCATTTAACAATAACTTGGTTGCAATCATATACAGAAACTTGGCCTTTTCATCTTTATATCACATTGTTTGCCTGTCTCCAACCCACTCCATGAAAAGTAGATGTAAGAGCAATGGCATATGTTCGGGAGGAACATTTTCCTAACTGCAACTTCATTACAAAAGTAGAATCGGAAATGGAAAAATTATTGCATCACTAAGAAGGAAATGTTTATCAGACACATTTCATGTCAATTATTGATTAGACAGGGTTTCTTCATATTTTAATTCACTATTTACAAAATATATATAACTATAAATATGAATCTTTTATGAAAATCTAATTTTTCTAAAAGTTTAAATATGCTTTTCATCTTCTTAAAAGTTCTTTAACATAAAAAGGGAGCTCAGCTCTAATCATTATTTTATTTTAAAAAACTGCATCTTTCTAATTACAAAATTTTAGAGGAATTTTTCTGTAACTCTCAGACATTGGAAATCATACAATGGAAATCAGTTAAGAATATAACATTCATGGCTGACAATTTTTTTAATCCTCACCTGAGGATATGTTTATTGATTTGAGAGAGGAAGGGAGAGAAGAAGGATGCAGGCAGGGGGTGGGGAGGTGGGAGAGATGTGCGTGAGAAAAAACATTAGTTGGTTGCCTCCTGTAGGCACCCTGACCAGAACTGAACCTGCGGCCTAGGTATGTGCCCTGATTAGGGATCAAACCCACAACCTTTTGGTGCACAACACAATGCTCCAACCAATTGAGCCACCTGACCAGGGCTCATGGTTGACAATTTTACCTCTAGTCTTTGGTTACACTAAAGGAATAAAAAAGAATGTAGCTATTAATTAACTGGCTAATAATGTGAAATTTATCATAAAACATCAGAATGTGTCTCACATACCAAATGAAACATGAAATAAAGGCTGATGAGACCTTGCCATATTAACTGGTGGTAATGCCTTTTAAGAAGCCCTGTAGTAAGTTATTTTCTTCTATGGAAGTCTTTGACTAAAGAAAGAACACAAGAGAAAAATTGTTTTAGAAATCAACTATAACAGCTCCCCTCTCAATTATTCAAGACAAACTGCCATTTATGATGGCAGCTTCTATATTGTCTTCTGATCTCGTATTTTGTACAGCATAAAAGAAGGTGAAAAGCAACATTTTAGACTCAATGAAAGAAAAATGTAAACATTATGCTATTGAATATTAAAACCATCATGAGACTCACTTTTTGGCAAATTAATGAAAATAAATTACTTAGGCATAAGGTTCATTTAATTCTAAATTAATCCCTTGGCAATGACAGTGGAATTGTAATAATAAAGTAGATAAAAATCAGTATCTGAAAGTTATAAGAATAACTGGGAGAAAAAGCCATCCAGACATAACAAAAATCCAGCAACTTCTACCTCGTCTCCGTCATTCACCATAGAAGCTATGAGTTTCCTCACGTCATAAGCTTCCCCTCAGCTGCCCTTCTTTTCCAAAACAGTTCTCACTAGGGTCTCACCCCAAAACATGACTATACAGCATATTTTCCTGAATCTGTGACAAGAAGGAGTGCATGGTACAGGGTAATTAGTAATTGTTTCTAGCACATATCCATGTGATTAATCAAAGTTTTGCCATAATCAAGTTGTCAGGGTACTTCCGTTTGCCTTCAATGGAAAAACAGGGTTCCTTATTAATAATCACCTTCTACATAAGATTAGAAACATTTTCCATATCAACTAACAGACAAGATAAAATAATTGTACCAGTTAGTATTTCAATTTATACAAAGAGTTTCAATAGATGGACATACCCAGTCTTTGTGAAGAAAGCATTTAAAGATTAAGGGCATAAAAAGCTTATTCAGCATTTTCAATTATAAGGAATTCTTTCATATATTCAAGCTGACTCAGTAATACACTCTAATACTTTACACTGAGGTCTAACATCCATCAGAAAGCATTTGTACATACCCAGGTAAACATATAACAGCTTAACGAATCAGTTATAGATTGAATAAAATTTACAGATTTTTTAGACCAGATTATCATTTATCAACAAGGTTTTCATCAAGGAAGAGTATGGTTATATAAAAATTCAAACACTGTCAAAGCATATTCATGTACCTGACTAATGAATGATGCATGATACTTATCTAAAGTTTAAGATCAAACATATTTCGGTTGATTTGGTAGTAAAAGGTCACCAGAAACATTAGTTTATTTTTCTTATTTCAATTACAACTATTAGCCTATTGAAAATTCCTCATAATCTTTATTCACACATATGATACTACCTAACATTGGCAAAAACAAACACTTTATTTAGAATATTAAATAGCAAGGGGTGTGGATGGAAGAGTTATAAGCAATAAATGGTAATGAAAAAATACAATAAACATACATAATAAAAAAAGAAAGTAGGAAGTGATGACTCTGGACTAGGGAGACTACAAAATAAATCAAAAAGAGAAAAAGGAGTAAATTAAAGAGGAGAAACCTAAGATGACCATGTACTCTTCTTTCACTGAATCATATATTTGAAAGAGATTCTTCTGAATTTCACTTAAACATTTATTTTATTTACTCTTTAAATCACAGGTGGCAAACACAAGGCCCGCAGGTGGAATCCGGCCCTCCACCTAGGTTTATCTGCCAGGCACCTTGTTTCTACTGGTGGCAGCCCCAAGCTCTGGCTTAACTGTTAAGGGGTAGTTACATTTACACAGTCCTAAAATTACGTTCAGCCCTCTGAAGGCAACCGCAAGGCTGATGTGGCCCTCGGTGAAAATGAGTTTGACATCCCTGCTTTAAATGGTGTTCACACGCTACCATTTAAATGCTACCTAGTGTTCACATCTTGGTTTCTAATACTATTTTCCAATAAAAGGAACCAGGGTTCCTTGAGAAATGAACTAGTTTTAAGGCTGGGGCATGAATTATACAAGATGAGCCTAGAGCATTTATATAAGTATGATGTAGAGAAAAAGTGCTCCCCCTACACACACACACACACACACACACACACACACACACACGGATATGTCAAAGTGTCAAAGGGACACAGAAGTCTATTTTTTAAAGAGCTCCCACTGGTCAAAGCTGGAACAACTTAAACAACAAAATAAGTAAAAGTGGTTTTGAATTATAATCCAATGTATAAAGGAAATACCCTTAAGTCCATACGAATAAATAAATGATACAGAAAATGAATAAGGGCAAAGAGACAAATGTCCCTTGCAGAATCTCAAATAACTTACATATATACTCCGCTCTCCAAAACGGGGAAGCAAAATTCCCCGCTCAATAAATGTGAGCCGTGCTAGGTGACTTCCTCCCAAAGAACACAATATGGAAGGATGGAAGCTGAAGGGATTAACTCTACAGCGGAGACACCAGAAAAACACTACCTTAGGCCAGATGCAAACATCAACATTAACAATGATATGTTGATATTGTGTTCCTTTGATATTACCATTTTTATACCTGTGTTCTTCCTCTCAACATGCATAAAAATTTAATCGTGAGAAAAACTGTAAAATTCCAATGGAGAACACTTCACAAAATATCTAACTAGGCATCTGCAAAAGTGTGAAGGTTATATAAACAAAATCTGACAAACTGTCACAACTAGGAGAAGCCTAAGGAGACATGACAAATAACTGTCATGTGCTATTCTAGGTGGCACCTTGGAACAGGAAAAGAACATTAGGTAAAAATGAAGGAAATCTGAGTAAACTGTGATCTTTCATTAATAATAATATATTGCTGTTGGTTAATTCTATATAGTATCCTAATGAAAAATGACAATAATAGGGGAAACTGAAAGTGAAGTATATGGGAACCCCGATCTTCTCAGTTTTTCTATAAACCTAAAACTAATCTAAAAAATAAAAATAAAGTCTACTTAAAGAATGGTTGTTACCAGAATAAAAACTTTAAAAACAAACAAAATTAAGTATGTGGGCTTTGGTAGATCAGTATCTGAAAGCTTTGTGCAAACAAATACAGTCAGCCCTCTGTATCCGTGGGTCTTATATCCTGATTCAACCAACCAATATCAAAGATTTCAGGAAAAAAAATTCCATAAAGTTCAAAAAAATCAGAACTTGAATTTATCCTGAGCCAAGTACAAAGCTGAATCCATGCAAATGAAGTGATACGTAGGCACACACTGCTGTAACCTAGATGCAAATATAGGTTATGTCACTTTTATATAAGTGACTTGAGCATGCACGGATTTTTGCATCCACAGGCGTCCCCGAACCAATCTCCCTGAGATACTGAGGAACGACTGTATTAATAATTAAAAATTTAAAACCAACATTAAGTGCATATTAACATTTTAACTGCCATCTAACTTAATGCAAAAAGATGGAATATAGAACAAAGGTTAACTGACCACAGTTGCTTATCTGAGTTGTATGAGATCACATATTGATTTTAAATCCTGTTTGGCTTTTGTCTGGCATTCTATGTAGTGTTTGTCGTATACGTGCTACAAACCCCCCAAAGAGTAAGGTATCAAGGAAAGGATCTTTCTGAACCCACTGGTATGGTGTTTTCTTGGTGTAGTGACCCACTCTTCCCCATTGAACTAACATGAGGAAATCAAGCAGTTACCAATTTCTTGCACACCCATGGCAAGCTCCTTCTAGAGATAACAAATAGAAATTGAAGTGCCCGATGAGTTCAATTACTAGAACTGCAAGGGGTGTGCCACAGTCCCTAGCCCATTACAGTAAAATCAAATCCCTGAATGCCAGCTTCGGCGTAATCCTGTTTAGCTTAAAATGAGAGGTTTAACACTTGCCACCAGGCAGCGTGCTATGGTCAAATCAGGTTGGCCACAAAACAATCCAGCCTTTATAAAGAAAATATCCCTTGTGATCTAAGAAACAAAAAATACTTTAAACAAAAGAAGACACCTCTTTTTGACTATCAAAACACTTTCAGGTTTTAATAAGCTCCTTTCCGTATACTTTAAGAATACGCGTAAGTAGGAAGAGAAAACACAATAAAAGAGCTACAAGTGAACTGAATTTGCAAGAGGAACTCTTTTCTATTGATCTCTTCTCAAGTGGGCAACTGCATTGCAAATGCAGTTCCTATGCCAATGGATTAAACTGCAACATTCTTTTAACTCTGTGTAGCTTTAGTGCGACAAACCAGCCATTATGAGATGCGTTCCAGTCTCATTAATGAGTTAAGTATGTGAGGCCAGCATTTTGGAAACATAAAGAGACAAACTATAATGAGACTTCTAGCAGTGGGGAGGCCAAGATACAGCTGTCTTCTCTCAGAGATACCATAATAGACAGCTATTTAATGAGTGTGGGAGTTTTCCTATAAAAATAAAAAAGACACCAATAAGAAAAAGATTTTATATGCACAAGTAATACTTCATATGCATACCTTGTAGGTAGGTGTTCATTAATAAGCGAAAATCTAATGCTCAATGGTTGTAAATGGAAATAAACATGCTACCACTTCATAATTGCATTTGCCTTCTGATAAATACAAAGAGTAAAAATTCAATATCAAAATGGACAAATGATTATCTACTTTTTCTTATAGATAAAAATGCAGCCCTTTACCTATGCACATATCATGTGGATTTTGTCTTTATTCTAAAAATGCCACATTGATTTATAAAACAATACTTGTTTTCTGTGATCAGGAAATTGAGGCCGAATAAGCAGTTTTTGAAAGACAATTTTCACTTCTGAATACGTCCATCCATTTTATAATTCTTCTTTCAATATTTGGTAATTACAATTATTCAGAAATTCCCAGACAGCACCGTGCACATACTCAGGCATCATAATTAGCAGTCATTCAGAGTAGACTCAGGCGGAACTGGAATCCTCACATGATCAGCTGAGTAGAACATTCTGGGTTTACAGAGCAAGCAGAAGGGGCCATCGCTTCCCTCTCCCTCCCCCACCCAGGCCTAAAAAAAAAAGCAGAATAAATAACAACTATGCCAAATTTTCAAGTGCATGAGAGTAGTAAAGGGAGCTATGGTTAGTAGAATCTATTACATAATAAAACAATTTCCTTCTAAATCTTTGTTGGGTGGAATATTTGCTTTGCTCCCTTTAATAGAGAAGAGATATAAGGAACAGCAACGTAGTGATATCAGCAGTAACCTAAAGCTAGTTATTTAAAAATACTTTAAAAACAAAAATGGAGTTTTCTTGAAAAGTTATCTTTGATACCTATGCATCTTATTACACTGAAGGGGAATTTCTTTTTGAAAAGTAAAACAGTAAACTTAGATGGCAATATCTGTTATAAACAAATGGAGTAACTTTCCTAAGAAAACAAGTTAATAACTGTAGCATCAAATAAGCATTTCTTAAGTGCATGCCTTTATTAGCTGGAATTAATCATCAAAAGGCTGACCCTCAAATTGCTTTACAAATAATAAACTACTTGCATATTTCATGTTACACAGACATAGAAATGATTGTTACAGCTGCCAAATGGCCATGTTCCAGATATTTGGGAACTAAAATACTAAAAAGTTTTTCAGTGCAGGTTCTGTTCTGATAGCCTCTCTCACAGGGTCTTCTTGCCAGAAGCAACTTGGCAAAAACATGATTTTTGAAGCCTATTTATTGGTGGTGGCTACCAATCTAAACAGATGAAATCTTTGTGTCACTGTAATCTGTCTCGTTTCTTTCATTCTCTTTTAATGTGAGATTTAAAATTAAATTTTACTCATATACTAACTTGTAGAGATTACATATGGAACTGAGGTGTTCGGAAACTTCACAAGAAGGTTTTGAAATAGAAAGGAACTTGAAAACTGTGCAACCCATATAATCATTGTGTTATTTGTCTTCTACTTGAATAAGACTTCAATACCCACCAAAAGTTTGATCTTACTTCAAATTAATTAAAAAAGAATTCTGCATTTATTAAATACCTATTTTGAAGGCCATTAAAACTCTTTAATCTTCTTTCTAAGCATGCCTATCCTTTGTAGCTATCCTTAAATATTTCAAGTAATTTTAAACAGGGTTAAAATCTGGGGTTTTCCATTAAGATGTATATCTTTGATTTTTAGCAGTATTTTTTTAAAGAAACCTAGAATTAAAAAGATTTATGGCAAAAACCTCTTAGGAGTCTTCAAAACATATTTAGGTAATTCAGCTCAATACAGCTCCAATTAGTGCTAATCATTGCCATGCCCTAATTATTTAAAATTAAATAAATTGAACTTACACGTGCAAACATTTTGCAATTCACCCCACATCCACTTCTCTTTTCAAGTTAACTCATAAGATTAGACAACTTGTTTTAATAGATTATTATCATTGGGTTAGGTCCAAAAAACATTCCTCTAATGGGAATTGTGTCTGCTCTAACAGTTGTAGTTCAGTGGACACTCTTTGACTCAAGTGTCAGTCATTTTTTGACGGGCTCCTGGCCCTTAGGACCCTGCTGAGAGACCAGCAAGAAGTGTTTTCCAGGTGCATGACTGGCACTCAGTAAGTCTGACCAAAACAAAGGGGAAGTGGAAAGGACTGGTTATAATGCCTGACTAAAAGGCTCTGTGCTCTTGCTTCCTATTTAACACACCTTTGTTCCAAAGCACTGGTCTTCCTTGCCCCTCAGGCTGTGTCCATATTAGACACCTTCAATATAGCAATGAACACCGGCATCATTATAAATGCAGAAAACTCATACAACCCAGGCCATGGGCAAGTCAACCATTAATAAAACCAAAAGATGAAAACTATTAACACCATGCTATAAATTTTGATAACCAGAAAATAATAAAAGTTATAGGATGCATTAGAATCTTTACTTAACTTCTGGATTTCGGACAGTCCCTTTTAAGTCATAGCAGGAAATTCCATTCCTGAATAAGTTCCGATAGCAATTCTAAATTAAACATACTACAACTTTCAGAGTGAGGCTCATATTTATTAATAAATCCAAATTTGTTCTGTATCTCCAACGATCTAAACAAATGCAGGTCATCTAAATGATGCTAAAGCAAGTACAAATTAAGCTCCATTATATTTTTCCATGAGCAACCAGATAGTATTAGGAAAGGGAGAACTGGGTATAATTGCCTAATGATTTCAAATACCTGTTAAATCATCTTATACCTCCCAGATGAGGTCTTGGAATCCAGTGAAGAGAACAGTGCCCAGAAAACAACATTCTATTCTGTCATTATATTTCACTATGAAATATAGGGGAACTCATTTATTAGCAGTAGTAACACTCATTATGAGTTTTATTCAATATTTTACAGAATGTCTTTACATATATTATTTTCAATAATTCTTTCTACGACCTCACAATGTTTGTAAATTTTGTGAATTAGTATTTCACAAAAGGGCAGGTAGAAATCAGAGAGGTGAAGTGCATTGCTCAGACTGCCACAGTTAAAAAGGTAGAAAGACTAGAACTTCCGGCCAAGATGGAGGCGTAGGAAGACACACTGTGCCTCCTATCACAACCAAAATTAAGGACAACAAAGATTTAGAAACAAGAAAACAACCAGAACTCAGAAAATCAAACTGTTTGGAAGTCCAACAACGATTCATCCAGACCGATAAGAGGGGCGGAGTCGTGGCAGGAAAAAGTGGAGGTGCGGACTAGGCACGCAGGCAGCAGTGGCTGGCAGCCCCCAGGTGCACAGGCAACAACTAGCAGACCCCAGGCACGGGGTGGCAACTGGGCAGAACCAGTGAGGCCGCACAAGGCAGCTGGCTGACCGGGTGGTCCCACATCCACACGCAGATAATCCAGGCAAAGGGGAAGAGGTGGAAGGGAGTGGAATCTGAGAGTGAGTAAAGCAAGCACCATTGTCTCCTCTCATACCCCGCCCCCACATACAGTGTCACTACCCAGCAACTGGGCTGTCCCGCCCTGGGGAACACCTGAGGCTCCACCCCTCACTACGTAACAGCCGGGACTAGACAAAAAAAAAAAAAAAAAAAAAACCCAGAAATGAAAATGGCTCAAACAGGAGAACAAATCAAAGCCCCAGGGCCAATTTATCTAAGCGATGAAGAGATTGCCAACCTAGCAGATGCACAATTCAAAACCCTGGGGATCAGGATGCTTACAGAATTGGTTGATTTTGCTCACAAATTAGATGAAAAAATGAAGGATACAATAAGTGAAATGAAGAAAGATGCATGGGGAACCAACAGAGATGGGAGGAAAACTGGGACTCAAATCAATGGAGTAGACCAGAAGGAAGAAAGAAACAACCAAACAAAAAAACAAGGAAGAAACAAGAATTCAAAAAAATGAAAAGAGGCTTAGGAACCTCCAGGGCATCTTTAAACGTCCCAACATCCAAATTATAGGGGTATCAGAAGGGGAAGAAGAAGAGCAACCAGTGGAAAACTTATTTGAACAAATAATAAAGGAGAACTTCCCCAATCTGGCAAAGGAAATAGTCTTCCAGGAAGTCCAGGAAGCTCAGAGAGTCCCAAAGAAGTTGGACCCAAGGAGGAACACACCAAGGCACATCATAATTACATTACCCAAGATTAAAATGGAGAGAATTCTAGAAGCAGCCAGGGATAAGGGGACAGTCACCTACAAAGGAGTTCTCATCAGACTGTCAGTGGATTTCTCAAAAGAGACCTTACAGGAAAGAAGAGGCTGGAAAGAGGTATTCCAAGTCATGAAAATCAAAGTCCTACATCCAAGATTGCTCTATCCAGCAAAGCTGTCATTTAGAATGGAAGGGAAGATAAAGTGCTTCTCAGATAAGGTCAAGTTAAAGGAGTTCTTCATCACCGAGTCCCTATTATATGAAATGTTAAAGGGACTTATCTAAGAAAAAGAAGATAAAAAATACGAACAGTAAAAAGACAGCAAACTCACAGGTATTAACAACCAGACCTAAAACAAAAGCCAACTAAGCAAACCACTACAACAGGAGCAGAAACACAGAAATGGAGATCACATGGAGGGTTAGCAATAGGGGAGTGGGAAGAGGAGAGA
>PVKU01004229.1:0-63383 GCA_004027475.1 Anoura caudifer
TGGCGATGCGCCAGGCCACGGGCAGGGCCGTGATGTTGCGGAGAAGGACTACTTTGGATTCTTTTCTGCAGAGACCAAAAGACATTTTGTCCACCGATTTATTATGGCAGGTCGGAAGTTGTACTTCTGGTTATTTCAGCTATTACTTAGTTCACTAATCTGTATTTATCACAGAATGGGCCTGATGGTATTGATCAAAAAGGGGACATATATTTAATTTTTTAAATTTCACACTTGAACATCTCCATGGTTGTTTTAAATGCCACATTTAGTTTTCCAAAGTCCATCTGCCCAGGTGACGGAGCCAGTAATGCATATGGCACTCTAATAAGGGATTAAAATTCCCAGTAAGAGAGGGTGTTTTATCTTGATGGCAGACCTCTCAGGCACTAAAAATGCAGAGAGATGGATGCTCTGCTCAGCTGAAGGAGCCCTGGACCCTGAATCTCAAGACAAGGCAGTGTTATGTGACCAGGATCAGGTGGCGAAATGTGTGAACCTGTCGTGGGTAGTCCTGAAGAGCTTTCACCCCCGCAGGCTCGCTCTAACATGCCCCACACACTTCTCTAAAGGATAGCAGCTTAGGCCAAGATTTTAGAATGGCTCTCTCAGGTTTCATGGGCTCTCGGCCTCAGGGAACATAGTCTAATGGGTCCCGACGAAAAGGTTGGTCAGACCCCAGACTGTTCTCCAGGAGAGTCTAGTGTGGGAGGAATGCTGCAGGCGCTCTGATAAATGGGGCGGTGCACGCTGTGGGGGGGTGCCCCTTGCTCTGCTTGGAGGTACCGTGTCTCACACGGTGGTGGCAGGGCCCCCCAATGCAGACTGGGAGAGATGATGCCCTTCAGGTAACCAGGAACAGGCTTAGTGCCAAGCCTGTAGTGTTCCTGAACTTTGAGTTCCAAAAGCCAGCAAATGTAGGTGCCCAGGCCATGCCCAGGCCATTCCCTTCGAGAACCCTGAAGCCCAGTAGTCAGTGTGTGGGTTCTTGCCTGCTGGGAAGGGGGTGGGGTGGGGTGGGCAGGGATCCCTAGCACTCTGAGATCAGATAAAGGTTGAACTGTTGAGTTTGACCTGGCTCTTTGCAGCCCACCACCTCTGTTGGGAGACATTTATTACTAACTGACTTAAGGCAGTTTTGGGAGCATGGGTCAGAATTCCACCCAGCTCAGCTCTTTATTAGTAGAACTCTCAGCAAATTGCTTAACTCGGGGTCACAGACTGGCAGCCAGGGGCTGTGTCCTGCCAGCAGACCTGTTTGATTTGGCCTGGATCACAGGGCATTTTAAATGGACAGGTTTCTCCATCGTGGCTGTGGGACCCATGTTCCCACACAGCAGATCCAGGACCCTTTCCAGCCAGGACATGGGCTTTTCAGTTTGCTTCCGATGTGGTCAAGTTTGCCGCAGACTGTCTTAGGCCCGTTGGCCTTCTCACTTGTATCTCCTGCCTGGCCCCTGCCACCATTTGGGTTTGTGACCTCTGTTTTAACCTCCCTGGTCCTCAGTTTCCTGCTCTTAAAAACATGCACCTTGAAAACATTATGCTAAGTGAAAGAAGCCAGTCACAAAAGGCCATGTATTGCACGGTTTCGTTTATACGAAGCACCTAGAATAGGCAAACCCGTAAACACAGAGTAGATTAGTGGTTGCCTAGGGCTCAGGGAGGGGGTTGGGGGAAATGAAGAGTGACTCATAATGGGTACAGGGTTTCTTTTTAGGGTGATAAAAATTGTTCTAAAATTGGCCGGGTTGATGGTTGCCCAACTTTGTTGTGAACAAACTAAAAACCACTGAATTGTACACAGTAAAAGAGTGAATTTAAGGTGTGTCAGTTATACCTCAACTTAAAAAAATAAGAATTCCTGTAGCATGTTGCTAAAGCGTGAGGGCAGACCTCGGTAAATGGTCCCAATTATTGCCACCTGAAATTCAAACGTGGCTCCTGCCTCCTCTGACTTGGTTCTCCTTCACGGTTTGTCCACCGCTTCTCCCCGGTGGACGCTCAGTATACTTTGTCTTAGGTCTTCCCTCAGAGGCGGGCGTTCTGCTCTTCCCAGTCAATTATTGGAGACCAGTGAGCAAATGGAAACCAGATTACTTAACTACTCAGCAGCTGGAGGAGATGTTTGCCTGGGTCCTCTCTGGGAAACGCTGCCTGGATTTGCCCTCTGAGTGTTGCATATTACGTAGAGAAATGGGGTGGATAATTGGACTTGCCAGGGAGGGGGAAAGCATCCCCAAATGCATGCTGTGAGTTTTGCAACACAGCTCTGGATTTACTTTTTTCTGTCCTTTCTGGAGCCAGGAGCATAGCAGGCTCTCAGTCCGTATTCAGTGCGTGAACCTGATCTTGTACAGTGTATGTACGATCACAGTTTGTCTGAGTCTGACTTTGCACTGATACTGACATATGAGCACACACAATGCAGAGCCTGTTACATGCATTGTCTCATTTAATTCTCTCAAAACAGGAAAGGCCATTGAATTTACTAGCCCCGCCTTATGGCCAAGGATGTCCTCTCTGAAGACATAGGAAGTGAGTGCAGCAGCTAAAATCTCTGCCACCTACAGGCTGGGATTTTGGGCATCACCAAGTGAAGCGGAGTTGGGGTTAAATGAACTAATAAACATGAAAGTGCCTGGCACCCAGGAGGCATCAGCAGATGGTAGCTCTGATATTTGATGAAGGGGATAGTGTCACCTAGTGGGTAATATTTTAGACCTTGGAGTCAGAAAAACCTAGGTTTGATTGCCGCACCTGCTATCTATAGCTTGTGTGTCTCCGAGTGTTTCTGAATGTCTCTGAGCCCTAGTTCCCCAACTGTAAAATGGGTACTAGGGAACTAATTCATGGGTGGTTGAAAGTTTAAGTTAGGTAATACATGTAATGTAATGCATCTAGCACATTACCTGGCGTAGAGGAAGTGCTCAGCAAATGGTAACCTATCCCCTGCCTTCATAGTGGAAGCTCAACTCTAGAGCTTTACGTCAAAACATTTCAAGTAAGCGCCTCCTCGGAACTCCCTGAACAGTGTGGGGAAATGTGTGGGGAAAGCTGTGTTTCACTTGGGGCCTCAGATCTACCCAGGGGAAGTCTCCTCTGTAACTGGGCGTGCTTACTGTGCAGCTGGCATGGTTTAAGATGGGAGAGAGGAACTGGCCTACAGCTGAAAGGGCGTGGGCTTTGTAGGAGTAGGGAGGCTTCAGACCCTCCTTCACCTCAGGAAAGGGACTCAGTTCCCAAGGCTGTGTTTCAAATCTGGAAGATGGGTTAACGGTAACTGCAGAAGGAGGTCGCCCTGAGGAATCACTGAAATGCTTACCGCAGCATGTGTTAGCAGGTGGTCAGCTCACCAGCCCTTGTGTGACCTGTGATTGTCCCTGTGCTGTGTCACCGAGGCCAGGGGGACCAGGGAGGGACTGTGGTTGTGATGCTGAGACTGTGGCCCCATACTGTCCTTTGGCTGATGACAATTCTAAGGCTGTCTTACGCTGTCTGTGGCTCCTTGTTCTGTCAGGGAGGGGGTGGTTGGTGTGGCCCTTTTCAGTGTGGTGTTGGGGCAGTGTCACAGGCTTGAAGTTGGCCAGCATCAGGGTTGTGCCTTCTGGGGAAGGGTGGGTTCTGCCATCCTGCAGCACCTCCAACCAGCTGAGAATGGAGGCTCCTAACCTATAGAGCAGGGTATCCAACCTTTCGGAGTCTCCAGGCCACACTGGAAGAAGAAGAGTTGTCTTGGGCCACACATTAAATACACAAACACTAACGAAAACTGATGAGCACAAAAGGAGGTTTGGAGTAAATTTATGATTTTGTGTTGGGCTGCATGCAGCCCACCGGCCACAGAATAGAGGGCACTTTGTCAGCCAGGGTTTTTTGAGAGGAAGCCATGCAAAAAGCATATTCTCTCCTCTGACACACAAAACCGTGGTGTCAGTGACCCTTACGTCAATGAAGGTCCCAGGGATTTGTGAGCAGGAGAGTTTCTGAGCCAGATATTAACTTCAAAACCAGTTCAGCTTCAGAGCCCCCACCTGTGGCTCGCAACCTGGAGATGAAAGAGGAGACAGTGTAGCCTTTAGAAAGGAGACTAGGCCTGGGCACCTGGATTTCAGACGTGACTTATCCTGCCACGCTTTGTAGTTGTGCTTTTCCCTCTGCACGTCCCCTGCGAGGCAGGCAGGCCGGCAGGCCCAGCCCTGCTGACTGGTGCTACTTTGTAGCATGTGGAGAGGGTCAGAGCACGCCTTTGCCCCTTGGCAGACGCCCCTCAGCTCCCGTGACCTGAGCCGTTCTCAATGTGCATTTGGGATCCCGGTAAAAGTAACTTGAATTATAACGCTAAAAGCTTAGGCTCACCTAAAATGATATTGATTAACCAACAGGTTAGGTTTAGCTTGGCAGACCCTCCCTCCTTCCCACCCTGTGTCACAGATATGGCAGCAGGGGCTTCGTCTGTATTTGCTCTACAACTTGTGCTGTCCTTCAGCCTGCTGGCCTTCCCAGATCCGTCCCCAGGTGGACAGTTGTGATTTCTCATTAACTGTGTGCAGAGCACTAGGCTCAGCGAGGGAGGCTAGCGCTAGAGATGCAAGGAATCATGGTTCTGGTCCGTCTTCAGGGACTTTACCAGGGAGCTGTGGAGATGGAAATGTGCACGTGAGAAGGGATTGGTGGCTTTGCCAGTGCCTTGCTGGGCACCGAATGAGGGGTCACTGAGTCCTTCAGTGTTCAGAGGAGTGATTGCTTCCTGCAAATGGTGGTCAGGAAAAGTAGGGGGTGGGACCTGAGCTGGACTTTGAAGGCTGAACAGGACGTGGGGCAGACAGGAAGTGTATAAGGAGTAGAATGAGCTGGGCCCAGTGAGAGGGCGGGTCTGGCTGGAGTGGAAGGTTATGGTGGGCAGCTGGGCAGCGAGACTAGAGAGGTCAGCCTGGCCCTGTTTGAGTCGCCCTGAGTGCCGGGTAAGGAGTGTGGGCTCGATTCATGGTACAGTCTTCCTGTCGTGGCCCAGGCGTTGGCCCAAAGCACCAGGCCCAGTGCTCTCTGAGCTGACGGTATTGGTGAGAACAAGTTCTTGTGGTTCCCCCTCCAGAGAGGCCATCGTTTCTTTGTTTGCCTTGTCTTCCTGGACTCGAAGACTATTCTGCCCCTAAGAACCAGGGTGCAGAGAGAGAGACTTGGGGTGCTGGGACCTCAGGAATTGAGCAGCCATCATTTCCTAGTAGCCTGGGGTATCCTGAGTAAGCCCTGGTGGGGTTTGGGATTGGGGAAGCCTTCCAGCTGGTGTGGAGCCAATGAGAAAGGTGCTGCTGGGCTGCGCAGTCAGATGGTGTTGAGCGCAAAGATCCCCCTTTCCCATGTCCTCCCCTCCAGAGACCCTGTTACTCTGACAAGCTGTCACCCGGCATTAGAGCCCTGTTCCTCATACTCAGTCACTGTTCAGTCTCCGGAAGACTTTGTAGTCCTCGAAGCTCCCTAAACGCCATTCAGATCCACACCACCCACCACTGCAGATCGCTCTGACCTTCCGTGGCTCCTTCCTGCCACCAGAATGCAGTGCCAGTTCCTCTGTCCAGCACATGGCTGGGAGCAGCTTCTCCTGCCCTGTCCCCACCTCCCCTCCACCTGTGTCCTTTACTCTGCCACACCAAATGCCTCCTCCGTCCTGTGAGCCTTTGTTCATGCTGTTCCTCTCTCTGGGCTGCTTCATCCTGAGCAGCTCCAGAACAAACACCTACTCATCCCTCAGGACCCCTCCCAAATGCTGACCCTCAGGAAGCCACACCTAATTCCTGCCGCTCCAAAGATACTAGTCCTTCTCTCTCCTGCCTGCTCCCACTTCACCTTGCACTCTTCACACCAGAGTCTTGGGGGGGGGGGGGGTTCTGCTTTGCACAAAAGTTTTCTTGTACTTTCCTTTCTTCTCCTCTCACCCCACCCCAGCAGGGAGCCCCTCTAGGGCAGGGAATGCATCTCACAAGTTGGCTCTAGATCAGGGAAGAGCGCCCTTTCCAGTTGCTCATTTGTGACCTGAAACAAGGCGACAGGCAAAAAGGTGATTCCAGGATGGCTTGTGCGTCGCTGGCGGGGTTGGCTCTTCTTCAGATCCCATGCTGAAGCCTGGTGGATATCCTCACTGCCAGTCCTGGCGCTGCTCTAACCTGTGTGGAGCAGAAATGTGGCCTGGCCTCCTTAGGAGCGCTGTTGGCAGCCAGAGTGTTGGCTCTCAGGTCAGGAGTGGGAGGCACAGCTGCTTCCAGCGGCTTTGGTGATTTCCACATCCAGGACTCCTCAAAAATAAGGAGACACAGGTTTAGAGAACTTTGTGGAACACACATTATTTTCGGCTCTCAGACTATTCATAAACTCTTTAGGTAAATCTCACATCCAGTCTCTTAGGATTTAAAAAAGATTGCTGCTGCATTGGCCGGGAATCGAACCCGGGCCTCCCGCGTGGCAGGCGAGAATTCTACCACTGAACCACCAATGCTCCAGATGTCAACAGCTGTGTGAGCACCTCCTTTTAATTCCAGTCCTAAGTCTCTTTGTATATATACTGACTCATAAGGCCAAGCTCTAATGCTGCCACATCAGCACAGCTGCAGGAACAGAAAGCTTATGCAAAGGCAGGAGGCAGAATGGGGGGGGGGGGTGTTTGATGTGCCTTCAGACCTCAGGGCAGAACCTAGCACTCAAGTCCTTCATTCTCAGTAGCAAAAAGCACAGTGAGGACTTTGGGTGACTATCTCCCCTGTGATGTCTCTGATGTGTGGGTCCACCCATTCTGTGTTCACATGTGTGTTGAGCTGTTTTACAGTTCTCAGATTTCATCCCAGCTTCCTGCTGGAGACTGGCCAAGGCCAAGGAGTGCAGCAGGAGTCCCCTCACTGGTGAAGGGCATGAAGGCCTTGGTACCACAGCTAGTAAGTGCCTCCCCAGAGAACCAATCTACTGTCCATACACTCACTGAGCAGGGAAGTGTGGTTAGAGATTCACAGCACCTTTGGCTGCTGCAGGCCTGGCATGGTTGAGGAGACTGGCTCCTCCATCTGGATCTCGGTGTGAGAAGGAAACCTGCCAGGGAAGGGCAAAAAAAGACAAAAGAAAACAGCATTGCATTGGCCGGGAATCGAACCCGGGCCTCCCGCGTGGCAGGCGAGAATTCTACCACTGAACCACCAATGCTCCAGCTGTTTACTCGTACATCATTAGGGTTTTTCTCAAGGGGCTGGTGCAGTCCTGGCATGGTTGAGACTGGCTCAGATTCCGGCAGATTATGGCCTCATCTGGCTGGTTTGTCCAGTTTGGAAAACCAGACTGGTTTATATAGAACTATCCTTGCTGGGCCTTACTGAACTGCTTTGGGAGTGGAGGCCTGTGAAACTGACATTGAGCTTCCAGAAGGAGGCCCTTGGTTTATCTGTAACACTCAGCCCCTGGGGTGGGCTTGGTGGAATCTCATCCTATAAAGATAAGAGGAAGAGGCGGTTTATGGAGCCCCTTCCTCACATACTGGGCTCCGCTCCCCGCCAGTCCAGTTTTCTTCACCTGTTTGCAGAGTGCCTGGCGCAGAAGAGGTGCCCCACATAGCTTGCTGTATTAAGGCTTTATCAAACCCTACCCAACCCCTCATTGAACAACATTTTTGCAGAAGTGGTCACTGCTTCATAAAATAGCACATTTACCTTTGAACAGCTCTAATTACTAGCAGATTGCTGACCCTGAACTGGAACCACATAGACTAACTGATACCTTTTGGACTTGACTGTCTTTAAATTCTTTGAGCAAACATGAGACCTCCCCTTCATGCCACAGGCCAGCAGTGTACCTGCCATGATGGACCAAAGTGATTAGACAGTGAGTCTAGGCAGCTGCTTTGAAGAGTCCGTAATCTCTAGACCACCCTCATCATACCTTCATCTGCTACACTGGCGTTGGTCCCTTGTGCCTGGGCAATGGGATGTCTGCCCTCCCCATCCATCTCTGGGCCTCTGACGACACTCTTTGAAGGGCGAAGTGTCTCGGCCTTTGTGGCCACTGGGCTCTGGAAACAGAGACTGGTCCCTGGTGGGCCTGGGCCTCACTCTGCTCTTTTCCACTCTGGGTGGGGCCTGTCGTGGGAGCATCCCCTGGGGGACCACAGGTGCCACCCCCCTCAGGCCGCCCTCCCTGTTAGCATCACCCCCAGGCAGACACCTCGAAGCCACATCTGCACTTCCCTTCCTCTCCCGTACCATATGGGCTTCTAATGCTTTCTGTTCAATTTAAAGCAGTCCCTCCCTCCCTGTGCTTTCCCACAGTCTCAGCCATCCCTCAGCCTCCACTTCCTGCCCCTGGTAGTGCGGTAGTGTTCTCCTCTGGGCATTTTTCAGCCTCCTTCCAGGCTGCCCCAGAAGTACCTAATTAAAACACAGATTTGAGTGTGTCAACCATTGCTGGAAAATTCACTGCCTTGTCGTCTCTGGCAGCTCCTTCCACTCGCCTGTCTTCCCTTTCTCTGTGCCTGGAAGATGCCTGTTGATCTTCCTAAAGTCTGGCACAAATGGCACCTCCCAGGCAGCCCGAGGAAGTTTTTCTTTCTGTGAAAGAAAGTTTTTAGCCTGTGGCGTTTTTCTTGCTTCTGTGGTGTCGCTTTTGCCACACTGCTGCAGCTACATTCTTGTTTGTGTGTGGGTCCTACCCACTGGACTGGAACCTGATTCTGCACCGTCCCTGGAAATAATGACACAGACCCAGAGAACCTCTGTGGGCGCCTGAAGGGAGGGTTGAGCAAGTGTTGAATAAAGATGGTTGATCAGCTGATACTACTTTGCAGTTTTTGTTCTCCAACAAGACGTTCACTTGCATTCTGTCAGATTCCAGAAGCGAGGTATCTCCACTGTTCCTCATTCTGTTGTACGAGAAGGGAAGCAGACCCAGAATAGGGAAATGACCATGACCCAGTCAGCAGCAGAACTGGGAAAGGCCTGCCCTGAGATTCCTGATCCCGACTCCTCTTCTACACAGGTCACCTCTCTCCCTCCTCCCAACCCCAGGCCCTGCATCCAGCAGCAGGAGAGGCCTGATTCCACAGGTCCTGCAGCCCCTCTCCCCTCTCTCTCCAGGCTGGTCCGGGAGTTCGTGGCCCAGAACAACACCGTGCAAATCAAGCATGTGATCCAGACCCTGTCTCAGGAGTTTGCCCTGTCTCAGCACCCCCACAGTCGGAAAGGGGGTCTCATCGGCCTGGCTGCCTGCTCTATCGCACTGGGCAAGGTGGGCCTTTCTCCTGGAGGGACAGACACACCAGCCATGGCCTTGACTCTGATCCCAGACCCAACAGGGCTTTGCAGACCTGTATCTTATTGCCACGGTCTTGAGCCTTATTTCCTGGCACCACCCCTATCCTGGGAGGCCAGCCACAAAGGGTGTTTAAGCGTAGCCCCACGCAAAGGCCTGAGCGTCTCCAAGGGAGCTGGGATGTCAGCTGTCACTGGGGGCCTGGGTGCTGGCCCCTTCTGAGCTGTTTCTCCTCCCCACCTCAGGACTCAGGGCTCTACCTGAAGGAGTTGATCGAGCCGGTGCTGACCTGCTTCAACGATGCAGACAGCAGGCTACGCTACTACGCCTGCGAGGCGCTCTACAACATCGTCAAGGTGGCCCGCGGCGCCGTGCTACCACACTTCAACGTGCTCTTTGACGGGCTGAGTAAGGTGACCACTCCTCACTCTGGCTGGGCTGAGCTCGCTCCACCTGCCTAACTTGACCTTCTGGGACCTTTGAACGCTTGGGTCCCTTTTCCCAGTTGCAGGCAGAGCAGATAAACGCATGGCTGCCAGGGACACTTACAGGTTTAGTCTTGTCATTTTTTTCTTAAATGGGCTTGTATTTACATTTTTTTCCATTTCTCTATTAACTTATCCTTACTGAATTTAATGAAATATGAGTTCACCACAAACTGGAAGGAAAAGCCCTGAAAAGCACTAAACTCCCTTATCGAAGGTGAAGATGGTGCATCTGTATACAGACCGTTTCCCCTTCGAGGAGAGCACTAGCCCATAAGCGCTAGAAACAGCTCCGCTTAGAAAGGCGCTGCAGTCCCTAATGCCTCCTCAGCCCCTCTCTCGACTTCATGGAGCACCCCTACCCCAGGCACTGTGCTGCCCTGCCAACTGCATAGTCATTTCCAGAGCATCGACCTCACAGCTGCCTTGGTCCCTCCAAGAGTGGAGAGAGGACCCAGCAAGTTAAGATCCAAACCCCGAGGAAGGCTGATGGAAAGCAACCCCCTGACCCAGAGGCAGCAGGCCTCGGAGACCCTGCACGGAAGGGGATGCCCACCGCATCTCGCCTCCGTAGCGGGTTCCATTTCGCCCGTTCCCATTCCCTGCCTTCCTCTGACGTACTCACTGGAAGAGATGCCTGTTCAGTGTTCTGAGCTGCACCAGGGCCTTGGTCGTGGTTTCCAACAGATATCTTGACCTTTGCCGTTGCTCTCCTTCTGTGTCTTGTAGTTGGCTGCTGACCCAGACCCCAATGTGAAAAGTGGATCTGAGCTCCTGGACCGCCTGTTAAAGGTATTTGGACTTGGTTTCCACTTCGCTGTTGAGAATCTATTTCTTGCATCTGTCTGTACAGCTTATAAATTCTATCACTGGGAACACTCTTCCTAATTTACTTAAATTTTTTCACTTACATACAGTAGAATTGACCCTGATGTACAGTTCGATGGCAAGTGTGTAGACTTATGTCACCGGTACGGTCAAGATGCGGAGCTGTTCTATCCTCCATTTCCCCCAGTGGCCGCCTGACCCCTGCAGCTAGCCCTGGGCCAGTACTTCAGGCAGGTCAGGCAGCCCCTGGCTCTGGCTGTCACTCAGCAGCTCACGTGACTTTGACCCACAGGACATCGTCACGGAGAGCAACAAGTTCGACCTGGTGGGCTTCATCCCCTTGCTGCGGGAGCGGATTTACTCCAACAACCAGTACGCCCGGCAGTTCATCATCTCCTGGGTAAGGGCGGCCCCGTGACACTTCCTCGGGCCTCGAAGAGCCTTTGGGCAGTCACATCCACGCTCTGGCACACCCTGGGCAGCCCTGCGGCTGCAGAGACGCCTTCACGTTATCCTTGCCATAGTCAGTGACACCAGATGACCTGAAAGCACGTTTGTTCAGCTCTTCCCTCAAAGCCCATCCTGGTTGCCCCTGACGAGGATGCAGCTCTTCCTTTTTTTCAGCAAACCCGGATTTCCCTTTGAAGCCCACAGTGCTAGTTCTGGCAGTCACACCTCTTCTAGCCCCGTCGGTCCTTTCCCACGGACTCCCTCCTGCCCGTGGCGTCTGAATTTCCGTGCAGTTACATTTCTGTGCTCCTGCACTTCTAACCACAGCAATAGCTGCTAGCTCCCCTCCCCACACGGGATGCCTACAGCGCTGTGAAATGCTGCCTCGGCGGGGCCCCTCTCGCTGCCCAGGCCCAGCAGACTGGGGAGGAGGAGGCGCAGGTTCTCGGGCTGGCTGATGTAACTCTCCCCCCTGGTTTCTTCCCCTGGGTCAGATCCTGGTTCTGGAGTCCGTGCCAGACATCAACCTGCTGGATTATTTGCCAGAGATCCTGGATGGACTCTTTCAGATTCTGGGTGACAACGGCAAAGAGATTCGGAAAATGTGAGTGGAGGGAGGGGCAGACAGCCACCCCCTCTGGGGCCCTTCGGTGCGCCCACACAGCCCACACCAGCCGACGGGCGGCAGCCGCCGAGCAGGAAGTTCCCTCCTTTCTTCCTGGCTTGTGTGCTTCCCACCACAAGGAGCCAAGAACTCATCGACCTCCAGCCCCTGAAAAGCATCCATCTGACAAGTTCAAAGTGTAGTCCCCTCTGGGTGGAGACTCCTTCAGCCCTGGTTGGCATATGCTATGTCCCTTCTCCTCCTCTCATTGGCAGGTGCGAAGTGGTCCTTGGAGAATTCTTGAAAGAAATTAAGAAGAACCCCTCCAGCGTTAAATTTGCAGAGATGGCCAACATCCTGGTGATCCACTGCCAGACCACGGGTGAGTATGTGAAGGCCCCACGGCCACTGCTGCCTCCTCAGAAGCACCTTTCTCTCTCACCATCTCGGAGAGAGTCCTGGTAGGGGTGTGAACCGGTACGGCACTGGATCCCGGAGCGCTGGAGCGGTGGGTCCTTGTGAGAGAGAGATTCAGGTTCCCTATTAACATGGAGGCCCTTTCGCTTGGTCTGACCCTGGAGACCTCTGGGTGGCAAGCTCGGCCTTAGCACCGTGAATGGAATTACTTGGAGGTTAGGATTGTGTTTCCATTAGCTTCTGCTGAACATGTAACCACCACAAAATGTAATTGTTCCACACAGCAGTCACTTATTAGTTGTCATGAGTCCACAAGTCCTGGGCGGCTCGGCTCACCTGGGAGAGGTGTGGCTGGCCTTGGTCGTGCACCCACAGTCAGCTGGAGGGTAGCTAAGGCTGGGTGAGCTAGGATAGCCTCACTCATGTCTGGCAATTGGCTGGCTATCACCTGGAGCAACAGGGACGATCAGTCCATGTGTCATCCTCCCGCAGGCCAGCCCAAGTGCACTCATATGGCATCAGCAAGGTCTCAGAGAGGTGGTAGAAGTGAGCAAGACCTCTGGAGGCCTAGGCTCGAACCAGGCACACCATTGATCGCTTCTTCCACCTTCTTGTTGGCCAAAGTGGCACGGCCAGTCCGGGGTTAGGGAGTGAGGAAGTGGGCTCTCACTTGAGGGAAGCTGCAGAGCCCTGTCGGGGTGGGGCACAGATGCAGAGGGGGCTAGAGAATCATGGCTACTCTGGCAATCTGCCACAGACTCTTGTACCATTCCATCCTGACACTACATGTACCTTTGGGAGGCAAGAAACAAGGGCCAGGAAGTATCGGTGAGGCCAGAAGCAGTGCAAGCCCTCAGGTGCCCCCGTTGCATCCTGTGGGCATGGTCAGTGGGAGGGAGCACTCCAGCTGCTCATGCTGATCCTCCTAGAACCTGCCCCTCCCCCTTTCAGATGACCTGATCCAGCTGACAGCCATGTGCTGGATGAGGGAGTTCATCCAGCTGGCCGGCCGTGTGATGCTGCCCTACTCCTCTGGGATCCTGACTGCTGTCTTGCCCTGCCTGGCCTATGATGACCGCAAGAAAAGTATCCTTTGCTCTAGAGAAAGGACACAAGAGTAGCCCCAAAGGGACCTGTGAAGTTATGGGACCCTGGAGTGGGGGATGGGGCTCCCTTAGGATGGAGTATCTCCATGTAGTCCCTGGGATCAAGGGAACAAGAGGCGTTGCTGAATACGGACTGGGAGAGCCAAGATAGCACCAGGGACATGGAGCAAATGCTGCTGTCCCCAAAGTGCACCTGGTTACTTACAGATCTGGAGCAGCTCTCCTGGGCCCCACAGTTCCAACCCCTGAGCTCACACTGCCCAGCCCTGGGTGAGGGGAAGCCTGTCGGTGGGAGGTCCACTAAGAAGGAGCCCTACAAGAAGACACGGGAGCATCGTGAGGGGACACCAGTGTGGCAGGAGAATGTGGACTCCGTTCAGACCGCCTGTCTGCCCACTAGCACACCTCTGAGGAGTACCAAGCCCTAATCAATGCCAGGGACCTGGGTTTCGGGAAGCCCCCAGACGGGCTGCTCCTTACATCAGTGCACTCAGGCATCAAGGAGGCAGCCAACGTGTGCAACCAGAGCCTGATGAAGCTGGTCACCCCCGAGGACGACGAGCCTGATGAGCCAAAGCCAGTGGTGCAGAGGCAGGCAGACCCCAACCCTGACAACTCCGTGGCCAAGCAGGAGGGGACAGGCAGTGGTGAGTAGGCTCTGCCTCCTGTCCCTTGCCTCCCAGGGAGGGCACCACAGAGCCAGAGGTCACAGTTGACTGAGTTGGGGCCTCACTAAATTAGTTTCCATATATTAACTCATGACAACCCAGTCAGGTAGGAACTGCTACTGTCCCCATTCTATAGATGGACACAGGGAAGATAGATAACAGGATCTGGCAACTTCTAAGTAGCAGAGTTGGGATTTGAACCCTGGCCATCTATAGAACCTACACTCTTAACTCTCCTCTTCAAAGACCATTACTCCTTTCCTTAATCTTTTTCTGGACTCAGCTACAGAAATAGTTGTTTTCAGTCTGAGAAGGTTTGGAGTATGGCAAGAGTGCAGGTTGCAGGGTCAGTTAAATCTTTAAGGCTAACAGACTGAAGTCTGGAACTTTCCCCCAGGAGCCGAAAGAACTGCTAAAGCCATTCTCCCATTGTGAATCTCAGGCCTCTGTTTAGGTATCTAAGAATTTCAGGCACACGTGCCTCATGGGCCTCCTCCCATGGGTTTGGCATGCTGGGTTGTTTCAGGTGTCAGGTTACAGCTGTGACTTGGCAGCTGGGAGCCACAGTAGCAAAACAGCTGGAGGCAGAGCAGTACCCAGCTGGAGCATTGGTGGTTCAGTGGTAGAATTCTCGCCTGCCACGCGGGAGGCCCGGGTTCGATTCCCGGCCAATGCAGCAGCTGGAGACTTTTTGGCAGCTCCTTGAGGAAAGAAAACTTGGGGAGTTAAGTTAGTATGGGCCTCCTAAGGCTGGAGCTTTCTTACTGAGCGATATAGAAGAATCTCGAGCATAGATATATTTTGTGAGCTTTCACTGATGTATGAGTATTTTTTATCTTTCCATTTTTTGATTCTCATTTTTGAAAAATTTGAAAGTAGGAGAAAATATAAAGAAGCAGGACTGTTCTAAGAGGCAATCAGTATTAAAATTTTGGCATTTTTTTTCCATTGTATATATTTGAGATCATACAACTTACACAGGGTGGGCCAAAATAGGGTTACAGCTGTTCATGTGGAAAATAATACAATAATTAATAACATAAGAATAAACACTGTTTCGTGTGCTCACAACTGTAAACCTACCTGCACCCCACCCTGTGTGACTCCGCACCCTGTTTTTGTTGTCTGGGTGGTAGGTTTGGGGGTGGGGCTGTTTGGCTTTGTTTTGTTTTTTCCTTGACAAGTCATACCATGCAGAAGTTTGGACTTATTTTATACTGATTTTAAAAGTCTGTACCCTTTAATCCATAGAGTTAGAAAATAGAATAATGGCTGCTGAGCCTGGAGGGAAGGGGGAATTGGAACTGAATGCTAACAGACACCTGGTTTCTTTTGAAGGTGATGGAGATGTTCTGGAATTAAATAGTGGTGATGTTTGCACAGCTTTGTGGATATAGGAAAAAATCACCCAGTTGTACACCTTAATATGATAAACCTTTGTCAAGAAATTTTATGATATATAAATTGCATCTCATTTGCTTAAAAAAAAAAGCTAGCACCTCTTCCCCCAAAGTGGAAGCCAACAGCCTCCACCCCACTCTTTCTGCTTATGTGGCACCAAGACAAGCCCTCTGGACAGGAACCACTGCATCCTGCCACTGTGGCCGCTGCCAAGAAACCAGCTGGAGCAGTGGTGGCTCCATGGTAGAGCTCTTGCCTGACACACGGGAGGCCTGGGTTCCATTCCTGGCCAGTGCAGCTTATTTATTTAACCTCGTAGACAATTTTCCTTAGCTTTCTTCAAACAGCTCCCTGCTCAGAAGAATCTTACCCTAAACCAAGATGCATGCAGGCAGCTTGGCTTCAGATTTTACTGCCTCATAAACAGCACTTCAGCAGACACAGAGCTCACTTTACAGTAGTTCCCAGAGATGGCAGCAGCTACTTTGGGGCTCCACATCCACTCCAGACCTGCTCAGCTTGTAACGAACCAGCACTTTCCCCAGGTGCCAGGAGAAGGTACGGGCAAGCCAGAATAGTGATGATTAAACTAGTCAGGTCCATTCCAGCCTCTCCTACTTCCTCTTATTCTGTTCCACTCTTCGACCCGGGTCCTTCTGGAGAAGGCAGGAGCCTGCTGCCTGCCCCCCTCACCTAGTGTCTCCCTCCCCAATCAGCCTGTGTTGCTGCATCCCACATCACACCACGTTCTCCACCACGCGCCTCTAGACCAGACCCACGGCCTGGCCTCTGTGCGGGGGCACGTACTCACACACGCAGTGCTTTGCCCTCGCCTCTCTCCACGTGGCTCTGGTGAGGGCAGGCTCACATTTGTGCCATGCTGCTCCCAGCCCTCTTCACGCGCTCTACTCCCCCTCAGCCCTGCTGCTTATGGGGGCCCACAGCGCAGTGTTCTTCTCTGACTCTGAGTTTCTACAGTGCTTGATTATGTCCTCTCTGTTCCCCTCCATGATGCTCCCTAATTGTCTCATGTGCCTGGATTCTGGGGCCAGAACCGCCTGCCCATGTGTCCTGGCTCTGTTAATGTTAACTTCATGAGCAAGTCACATGGTCTCAGATCCTAAGCCTCAGATTCCTCGTTTGTTAAATAGGGCAACGATGATAACACCTAGCCTGTAGTGTGATGGTGAGTTTCAAACAAGATTTTTGCGTGTAAAGCTCTTAGCATATGGCCCAGGCCCAACATTCTCAATTACAAGTGCTTTAGTATCTAGGTGTTTTAGTGCAGCTCCACCTACTTAGCAAGGTTCTCAGGGGTGGGGCTCTTCTCCCTTGTCTTTTTGTCACCAGCATTGCCCAGGTGGTACAAGGCCCCAGGGGGGCCCTATGTGAAGGATCAGAGAGGGTTAGGGATTGAAGTTCATGTGGCAGGTGAGGAGCCGAGCTATAAATAGAGTTTCCAGTGGCAGGCTGGTGACTTCTGTGGGGCAACATTCGCTCCAAAGTGTGGATGGGACTGGGTGTATCAGCACCTTCTGCGGGCACTGCAGATGCAGGTGGATCAGACCTAGGACCTGCCTGCCAGGAGCTCAGGGTCAGGTCTGCAGATGAGTAATCGTGTGACTCCGGCCGTGGTCATGGAGGACTGGGGCCACCTGGCCAGGCTGCATGGAGGTTATTTCAACTGGATCTTTTCTTTCTCTTTAGCTTCCACTCTCCCCCAGCCTCACCCCGTTTTTCACTCCACTTATAAAGGAAATACATGTCTCCTGTAGAGATTTTGAGAAAAAAGACATTCCTACGGGGGGGGGGGGGGGGTAAGCAAGTTAAATATAATTATCTGGCAAAAACATTTAGCCTCATGTATCAAAAGCTTTTAAACACTGAACAAATAGTAGCTCGTTAGAGCAAGCCTTTGGTGTCCCCATTACACACGTGGGAAAATAGAGATGAAGTCTAGGAATCTGCCCGAGGGTCACACAGCCAGTATGTAGGGGAGTCAAGGGCTCACACCCAGGCCCAAGGGCCCTAGAGTCTCTGCTCGTAGTGATGTTTACCCTGTGGTTCTCCGAAGAGGAAATTCATACAAAAGGGCAACCAGAGATGCTCGGTCTGGCTGGGAATCCAAGGATTGCAAAGGAAAACAATGTATGATTTTTATTCAGCCTGGCAAACATTGAAAAGATTGCTAATATCCCTGCATGGGGCTTTGTGGTGATGAATGATGACTCCGTTCTTGAGTACCATATATTGGTAGAACCTTCCACTTGGCAACGTCTGTCAAAGTGTCAGAGGCCTGACCCCTCAGCAGCCCCCGCGGATGTGGATGCTGGAGAAGTGCTTCCACTCGTGCACGAGGAAGCACAGGAGAGCTGTAAATGAAGTTAGGAAACAATCGAAATTAACTTGGAGCCAGTTTCCGAGAGCATGTCATTTCATCTGCAAATATGTGTGTTTCCAGAAGAGGAGAACGGGGAGGCCACCAGTGTCCCAGCTGCTTTTCCAGGCTGCTGGTGCAGGCTGGCCTGCCCAGTGTTCCCCACATGTCCCCCCCTTTCCCTGGGGCTGATGAGCAGGCCCAGCTCGTGCCCACAGCCCTTCCTGCCCCCACCAACTTGCGCCACATCCCCCGGAGGTTCTCTGGGACTTGGGACAGGGAACAGCTCAGAGATTTTCCGTTTAACATGGAAATAAAGGTCTCCTTAGTAGAGGGACGGGGTAGTGGCTTCACATCCACACCATGGCACTGCTCCAAGATAGTACACAGTGAAAAAGGCAAGTTACAAAAGACATTCTCTGCCTCTGTGCATGTTTACAAAATACTAGGATTAGCAAAAAATGAGAGGGTGCTTGTCTAACTGGTAAAGTAGTGAGTTACCTGCACGGAAACTGAAAGTCAAAGGTTGGGGGGGAGTGGCTTTGCTTTGTTTTTGATATTTTTAGAATGAGAAGATATTTTACTTGTATAATTTACAACTTTTAAGAGGTCAAGGCTAGCACCATTTTAATAACGATATAAATAAAAATAGTTGTAATTTGTAACCCACAAAGTATAATAAATATCTAGGTACCCATAATGATATTAATGGATGGATGGATGAATAAATGTTGGAGAAGGGACCGCTCTACCTTGTAGAAGAGTTCCAGTTAAGGAATGTAGAAGGAAAGAGGAAAATAGAATATTACTATTAGGCACACTCCACCGTAGTAATTGTAGGCAAGATCCACTAATGGATGTTACAAATCAGTGGGATAATATTTGAGGGAAAAAACCTGATTATTTGTCTAATCTCAACTATCTTCCCAAAGATAATTACTAATTACAAAAAGGAAAATACTAACTTTATAGTGGAGAAACCCAGAAGACACTACTGTAATCAGGTGAAAAGGCTAACCTCACCGGTAATGAGACAAATAGACGCTGTTTCCCTGAGACGATGCACTGAGCGGGCGCGTCACATAACCTGAACCCAGTCATGGGAGAGTGTGAGAGAACAACCCCAAATCACAAGACATTCTACCGACACAAGGTAACTGACCAGGGCTTCAGAAGTATCAGGTTCAGGAAAGATACAGAAAGATAAGGAACTGTCACAGATTGGAGGGGACTAAGGAGACAGGACAACTGGATGCAGTGTGGGGTCTCGGGTTCCGTCCTGGAACGGAGGACGTGAGTAGACAAACTGGTCAAATTCAAACTACGTCTGTAGTTCCGTTAAGAGTGTTGTATCAGTGCTGCTTTCCTGGCTTGGTGACGAAACGATGGTGTGTGTGATGTTACCATCAGGGCAGCTGGCAGCTGGGTGAACGGTGTGCAGGGAAATGTGTTACTTCTGCAACTTTTCTATAAATCTAAAATTATTTCAAAATAAGAAGTTGTTTGGTTTTTTAATTTGGGAAATAGCTAACACTGTTCTCCCATCCCCTCTAGCCGTCGGCCGCCTCTGATCTGCTCTCTGTCTGCAGATCTGCCTGCTGTGGACATCTCATATGAGTGGAATCATACGACATGGGGTCCTTTGTGGTCGGTTTCTTTCCTTTAGGGTGACGTTTTCCAGGTCCATCCATGTTGAAGCGTGTGTCAGTGCTCCATTGCTTCTTATGACCCCATAGGCGTCCATCGTACAGCTCTAACACACTTTGTTCATCCATTCGTCAGTTGGCAGGGTTTGGATTGTGTGCAGTTTTTGGCTGTTTTAAATAATGCCGCTATGAACATGCCATACAGGTTTTGGTGTGGACGTAGTTTTCCTTTCTCTTGGGAAAACACCTAGGAGTAGAATTGCTGGTAGCGGGTTTCGTCTTTCCGGGAACTGCCAGGCCATTTTCCAGAGCAGCTGTGCCGTTTCCCACTCCCACCAGCGGTGTCTGAGGCTTCCAGCCTCTCCGCACCCTCACCACCGCGTGCGGTTGTCATCTCTCTTTTTTATTTTAACCCTCCTAGTGGGTGTGAAGTGGCATCTCACTGCCATTTTGGTTTACATTTACCTGTTGGCTAACGATGATGACTATCCCAGACATCCTTTTTCACATCCATTGCCCTCGGACCTGCAGACCCTTCTGAGATTTCCCAGACGTGTTCAGCGTTTGTGTCCCTCTTCTTGTGAGATCGCTGTGCCGACGTCTTGCAGGCACGGGCACTACCCCTAAAGCTCTGGGGAGTGAGTAGGCGTGGGTCCTCAGGGCTCCGGGGCTATTTCCTCTTCAAGGGCAGGAAGCAAGGTGTGGGGGACCAGGGAGTCTGTGTATTTTTGTAACAGGGATCTTGTTCATTCAGAAGACCCCAGCAGCCTTCAGCGTGATACATTATTCCTCTTACACTCCCCAGGAGGCCCCGATGGCTCTTGTGACTCCAGCTTCAGCAGCGGCATCTCTTCAGTCACGTAAGTGGTTTGTTCCAGCCAGGGGTGGTTGTGGGATGTGAGCAGCCCAGCTCTCTCCTGGGGGCAGGGACTGCAGTAAAGACCCAAGGCAAGCTCTCTTGGGACCACTGCTTACAGGGTGCAGGAGATGCCTGAGGAGGGAATGTGAGGGACCCTGAGCAAGCCCAACCCACCCAGTTTCGATGGACAGATAGCCCGGGGGGCAGGGATTAGAGGCTGCTGGAGGTCTCTATAAAGAAATACAAGTTACAAAAGTATAACATACAATAAATATACGGTGACTACAGTGAGACACAGACACCTTTGCCCAGCACTGTTTGCACGTCCAGGATAACGTGGGGCAGGCAAGACTGACAAAGGGAAGGCTGTTCCAGGACCTTCTGGATTACAGGCAGCGAGTGATTGAGTCTAAGAGTGTGTGGACCAAGTGGGCATCAGGAACTGTCCTCTCCTAGGCTCCTGGGCGAACGGTAATAGCGCAGCCTTCCACGTGGGGGCAGTGCAGGCCAAGTGTGGAGGTAATTCCCTTCCTTGCCAACCCCCTGCGCACTCTGCAGGGTGATGGCATTCCCCTGGGGAAGGAATCATCTTGTCTGAGTCCCCTGGCCCATCTCGCTTTTTCTTTGGGTAGAATTGGCGCTGGTGGGGCTGGAATGGGTGGCGGTTCTCCTGCAGTGGGTTTCTTCCCTTGGAACTCGGCCCTGGGCAGCGTGGCTCACGAAGGGAAAATGGGCGTTCAACCCGGGGGGGGGGGGGGGGGCTCTGTTCTCCCCAGACCTCCAGTATCTCTCCTCCTTTTGTGTCAGTTTAAAATTATTCTGACCTAAGGGCCCTGTGCATGTTGTCAAAGGACACAACACTGATTACAAACATGGACTCCTCTTAGGGCTGCTCGCCGACTGTGGGAGCAGCCAGTCAGTGCTCCGCATTCGTTTGTTTTCAGTTAGTTGTCACACGTCCCAGAGCACCTGCCTGTATCCAACCCTCCAGGTTCCAAGATAGAGAGGTGGCCCTGAACAGCCCCTGACCTTGAGGCTGCCCATGGGGAGGCAAAGAAACAACCAGGAAGTCGCCAGAAAGGGCAGGGATGGCTGTGGCAGGGGCTCAGAGGGCACAGGGGGCTGGAGCTGAGGCCGGAGCAGTGGCAGACAGCAGCGAACGCTCGGGGGTGAGCGCTGCCAGGCCCTTGCTGTGCCAGGTACTTCGCATCATGTGATTAGATTTTGCTAATGTTGAAATCCCACGGGGTCAACAGTAGTGTCTCTATTGTAGGGCTGAGGAGGGACCGGAGATGGGGAGCGACTGCGGAGAACACAAGTAGGAAGGACTCGGGCAGGTGCAGCCTGGTTGGGGCGGGTAGAGGCTCCGACTGAAGAGGTGGCAAAATGAGGAGGAGGTTGTATAGATTTGAGATTTGTTTTGAAGGTAAAACCAACAGAATTTGCTAATGGGAGGGAGTGGAAGGAGAAAAATGAGAGAAAGAATAACTTCTAGGTTTTTGGCTTGAGCCAAATCAGGGTATCCTGGTGTTGTATCCCACGCTGGAAGAAGGAACAGGGGTGGGAGTGGGTGAGTCAGGAGCTGTGTCCAGGGTGGCTCTGAGCAACCGCACGCGCCTGTTTGGGTAGTGGGCTCTGGAACTCTGTGCGAAGACACAGGGAGACTGGTGCATCCCGCAGAGGAGATGCGCTCCTGTTCTGAAGGCCGTGGGAGCCCACAGCACAGGCGGGAGTGAGGGAGCACGCCTGTGACTTAGAAGGCCCTCTGGCAGCCCTGTGGGGGGTAGATGAGGGAAAGGGCCAAAACTGACCGTGGAAAAGCCTGTTGTGGACTTGCCGCTGTAACCTGGGCTCCAGGGGATTGTCCTGCTCTGGGGGCAACAGCCTGCCCCTCCCTCCCCCCCCCTCTCTCTCTCTGCACCAGGTGGGGTCCTAGCTCTCATGAACCCTCTGAGTGGTGGAGTCCCACTTTCAGGGTGCGTGTCCTGCCACCTCTGTGCCTGACTGGGAAGCCCTGGGCAAGTAGCTTAACCTCTCCCTGCCTCAGCTTACTCTTCTGTAAACTGGGTATGAGGATGGTACCGACTTCATAGAGGTCTGGAGCTTAATGACCTGAACTAGGAAAAGAGCATAGAGTGGGGCCTGGCACACTGGAAGCACTTTCCGCATTCTAGCTACAGTTGTGATTACAAGAACCTCATTATTATCCACATTTTACAAATGAGAAAACAGGCCCAGAGAGGTAAACTTCCTGGCCAAAGTCATTCAGCAAATTAGTGGCCAAGTTGGACTTCAGGCTTAGTCTGACTCGAAAGCCCGCGTATTTAACCTTATTACTCACAGCTGGAGAGCTGCAGCGCTTTGTGACCAGCCTCTCTAACTCACCTGACGCGGGAGAGCCCTGACAGGCGCCGCCTGCGCGGCCCCCGCTCTGCTGCTGCGGGCCTCGGTGTCACTGCTGACACTCAGCGTGGGTCTCCTGGTGAGGCCGGTGGCCCCGCACAGGAGGCAGGCAGATAGGTCTAGAGGTCAGTGCTTCCCAACTTTCTGCATCTGCTGACTGAAAAAGTTATAATGGTCTCTTATAAGAAAACAAATGCAAATTCAGAAACAACTTGTCTTTAATTTGTCTTCCTTTTACTTTGATTAGAGCTGTGACATGTGAACACTACAAAGACTTAGACATCACAGAAGTAAGGGGCTGCCTCCCTGAGGGTGGGAACCACTGGGATTGATCGTTATTTATCGGCAGCATCAGAAGCATTATTCAATACATAGGTATTTTAATAGCCATGGTAGCACCTGGCATTTGGAAATTGCAGTACATGTACAAGTAAGACGTTTGTTATGAGATGCTTTATGAAAAAATGCTCACTGGAAATGGGGTTTTGCAGACACCTTGAAATAACTCAGAAGCCCCAAGAGTGACTAGTCTAGACTTTTTGGAACCCAAGCAGAAATGCATTTTAAATTGTGAATGAGCTCCCTTCTGTTCTCTATGAGTAAGGTGAGCTAGGGTGGCGGGTGCGCCGTCTCAGGCCCCAGACCAGCAGTTCAGGAGATGAGTGGCCATGCAGCACGCACTCTCTCGGCAGGGCCCAGGCTTCCGGGGTCCTAGCTGCCCCCGGGCATGCTCAGAGCCCAGCACACAGCAGCCCGCCCCGCCTGGTGGAGCAGCCCAGAGCTGCTTCCTCGGAGGCAGGTGGGATCATCAGCCCTCCCTTTCCTGAGAGCTGAGATCAGCCTCCCTGGTGTGTTCCTGCTTCCCTTGACCTTCACCTTCAGCCAGCCGAGGGAAGCAAGACCCAGGGAGAGTGTTTCCAGCTGAGAAATGAGTTCTTTGTGCGTGATCTCACAGCCTTGGATGGTCTATATTATCGCTCAACCTAGTGTCCTCACCTGTGCATTGAAGGGCCAGGTTACATGAGCCATGAGGTCCTTTCAGTTCATGGTGGTGGTTGACACTGACCCCACCAGCAGTCTGAAGGTGCCCATGTCTGGGGAGTGTGCTGCCACCGGCATCTGCCACCGGTAAATCAGAGATTCTTCGTCCACAAAATACTGCCAGTTCACACACCGGCTCCTTGAAATCCTTCCTCGTTATTTGGCCCTGACACAGTGCCACCTGAGGGAGGTGCCACCGTGAGCTGGCCCTTGCTTTCTGCCCTCAGAGACGCCAGAAGCACCTCAGCACCACGGTGAATTAAGGAGTCTGGCTGGCCAAGGGCCCATCTGGCCTGGCATCTTTGGGCCACTAGGTTCGGAGTGCCCCCCACAGAGCAAAGGCCAGCACTGGGCTTCCCCGGTGTCCTCTCTCCCTAACGGAGACTTTGCCCTGCTGACAAGAGCACGCACCACACAGGGCTGCCATTCTGCTGCCCCAGCCGCCAGGGGACAGTTGGAAGTGATGCCACCATGGACCCTCCTTGAGCCTGGCCCTTTAGGAGGCAGGGCCATGAGGTCGGCGAGGCCAATCTGGACTCACACTGACTGCTCAAATTCAAGTTGCCAGCCCCACCATTTCCTGGCCAGGTAACCTTGGACCAGTTACTTAAAAAACGTCCATGTGCTTCAATTTCCTCATCTCCAGAATGGCAATAACATTGTCATTGGCCTCTGAGGAAAGTCAACAAAGGCTCTGTAGGTACAGGGCTCAGAGCGGTACCTGACCCAGGTTATCTACCCAAGAAACACGAGCTGCCATCTCTGGTACCTCCATCATCATCGTTTTCAGAACCCTGCATCTCTCCCCCGCCTTGTCCCCAGCCCCAGGTCAGACACACCACTGGGCCTGATGTGGGGAATGAAGAGAGGGGAGCTGGGCTTGGCCCTGCCTTCCTCCCCACCAGAAGCTCGGGCCGGGCCAGCGCTAGATCAGTGTGGCCCTGAGTCCCGGGAAAGTGAAAACAAGGCCTTCCTCCCCGGAGGGTCGTTTTAACTAAGAATGTGGCAGTGGCCCCTCAGGGGGATTGTTCAATCAAGAATGTGGCCGTGACTGCCAGGCTCAGGGTGCTCCTTCACGGCTGGGGCGCCCTGTCACTCTTGCTGAGGCCTGACCTCAGGCTCGGAGCTGGGAAAGAACAGGCAGCCGTGGGTTTCTGTTCACTCCCCAGTGCCTCCGAACCCAGCTTTGGTGAGGCCTCGGCTGTAGGAGGCTCCTCGAGCTCCTTCAGCCCCAGGATCCCTCTGACCCAGGGAGAAGCCGACAGTATGGGGAGAAGTGGGACTGGAGTTAAGACAGTGAGTAGATCCTGTCAGGGAGAGGGAATGCCTAGGAAATTGTCAGAGAGCTCTCGCACTGGCTCCCCCGCCCGGGCCGCGTGGCTGGTGCGCTGAGCTGCGCTGTCAGCATGAAGTGCGTGCTGGGTTTCAAAGACTAGGGCACCAGGGGAAATACTATCTTATTAGTGATCTTTATATTGATTTTATACCAGTGATATGTTGAAATGACCATATTTGGGGTATGTTAGGTTAATTAAAATATATCATTAAAAATAATTTCCACTGTTCCTTTTTACTTAATATAAAACCAGAACACGTGAAATTCCATATGTGGCCCACATTGTATTTCCCTTGGACGGTGAGTGTGAGAGAGGCTGAGTCGGACGGCGGTGGCAGCCCGCGTGTGCTGCCCGACTCATCTGTCTGTCTAAGGCTCTGAAGGGCCATGATGGTGGATGTCCTCGGCCGACCCCAGGAACTTCCAGCCATGAGGCTCCTGTGGAAATCTCAGTGGCAGCCCTGGCCAGGGGCTCAGCCCTTTCTGCCACCAGAGGATAGAAGTACCCGCTGTAGCCCCTGAAACGAGCACCGTGGGGAATCATCAGACCATATTAAGTAGCAGTTCTGTTTAGCACTTACAGAGCTCAGAATTACGCCCTTTAGGAATTCACATCAAATGAGCCTTAAAGAGGCTGCAGGAGAATTAGGAAAACACAGGCGTGGAGATCCTGATGCAAATGAATAATTGAGCAGCCTGGAAATACCACGAAAGACCATTTTGTACTTGCAGCAACTGAAGCACCTGGCCCAGTCCTCAAACAATTGCAGCCCCGTCTGCACCAGTTGTGGCCCCTTTGCGTGAATACTGCGCAATGCCCTGCCAGGAGAGCAGCCCCTCCCGGGCACCCTCAGGTCTTCTGCCTATGCCGTCCTCATCCCCGAAAACTCCAGTCTCTGCTAGGCCCCGTACTTTGGGCAGAGAGCAGGGATCGGTGTCCCAGCAGCACCCTGCCCTCTCGGGGCTGCCCAGCAGGAGACTGCCTGGAGACCAGCAAGGCCAGGAGCCTGTGCCCCCCTGGAGCAAAGCCCATTCTGAACAGCTCCACTTCTCAGAGGCAGAGGCCGACTTCCCCAACTGACAGAAACTTTAGAGCTTCTGAGGCAGCTCTCAAGGCTCCTCAGCCAGGCTGAACTCTGGGCTGAGTGCCCTAGAGTGTGGCAGAGAAAAAGCCACGATCCCAGTCCTCACTTGAGAAATGTTCGTCAGGGGCCTTGGGAAGGCCCTGTGGGTGGCAGGGGTGTTAGCAGGGCCTTTCCCTGGACTTTCTGGATGTGGTGATTTCATTTTATCACAAAGGGTCTGGACTGAATGGCCTTGCATCCCTGAGGTCTGCTGGGGCCCAGCTCAGTGACACTGGGAAGGTTTTCTACTGTCAAAGCCAGGTAGTGCTGGTAAGGAAAAGGGAAGTGGGTGGACACCCAGCAGCCTGGCCCTCACCCCGCCACGTTATCACAGAGGGAGAGAAGCAAGCCCTCTGGGAGGTTCTAGTGCAGGGCCAGGGTGGTGCTGGGTTGGGTGGAGAGGGCTCCAGTGGCTTTAACTCCTGGTCTTGCCCACAGCACGGAAAGGGCCCCAGTCGCCCTCCACCTCGATGGAATTGTGCAGGTCCTGAACTGCCACCTCAGTGACATGGCCATCGGGATGATGACCAGGATTGCCGTGCTGAAGTGGCTCTACCACCTCTACATCAAGACCCCCCGGAAGGTGAGCCCCCAGGTCCATGGGCCCGGTAGGTCCTCCAAGCCAGGGACCTTTTCCATTCCCACCTTGCATCTCGAGGGCCTGCCTGTGCTTGGTGGGGTTTGGATCATGGATTGAAGTTCTAGGGAAACCATGACATGCAGAGGGTGACAGGTGCTTGAGGAGCCCTTGGTGTCTGGGGGAGCAGGGGAATATGGTCCGTGCAGGGGGCCCCGTCCGAGCTGAGCGCAGGCCTGGAGCGAGGGAGAGCTCACGGGAGCCCTCCTCTCCACTCTGCAGATGTTCCGGCACACGGACAGCCTCTTCCCCATCCTCCTGCAAACGCTATCGGACGAGTCCGATGAGGTAGGTCCACGACATCGCTTCCTGTGACAGTGGCTTCTTGGCCTTCCCTTTGGAATGACTGATGGGATCTCATAGTGGAGAGGTGCTTGTTTGTTAAGTCAGCACCCCAAAATTGCCCTGTTGCTTATACCTGGTACAGTGTACCCTTTAGAGCAGGGGTCCCCAACCTCCAGCCTGCAGACCGGTACCGTCCGGGGCTGTTAGGAACCAGGCTGCACAGCAGGGGGTGAACTTGAATATAATGCGCTTGAATCATCCTGATGCCATCCCTCCCACTCAACCCGGTCCGTGGAAAAACTGTCTTCCATGAAACTGGTCCCTGGTTCCAAAAGGGTGGGGGACCGCTGCTTTAGGGGGAAAGCTGTGTTTGCTGCTCTTGGCTTTGGGAATGAGGACTCCTCCTCTGTTGGCCTTTCTCAAGAGCACACTAGGGCAGGGCATCCGCCAGGCAACCAGTCTGCATAGGCAACTCCTGGGCCCTGGAAGGCAGTGGAGACTGACGGTAGGGAGCGCCACCGTGGCTCAGGTGTGAGTGCAAGGTCTGGCCCTGCTTCACTGCCTGAACTTGAGCGTCACTTCTTGACTCTGCACCTCCTTTCTTCCATATTGAGTTGGGTAGTAACAGCACACAGGTTGTGAGAATGAAATGCTCTCTATGCAAGATGCTTAGGTGCCATGCTGGGCGCGCACCAAGCACTCTGTGGGTGCTGGTTGTGTTATTCATTTCAGCTGGATGCCATTTGACCTCGAGTTTGACATTGAACCCCTCAGCTTTGCTTTGTTGGGGTCACCAAGAGCTGCTGGTGCAAAGGGGAGAAGCTGGCTCAGATCCCAGCAGCAGAGTAACCCTGAGTGGGAAGCTGGCTAGGAGAGTTGGGGAGAGCTGGCCCCTGAGTCCTACCATCTGGGGGCTTCTCCAGCCACATATCACCTTTTCCCGCACCATTCCATGGAGTTAGGGTAGGCGAGTTCTTTTTCAGGGGCAGGGTTTGCAGCTGGGCGTTGCCATTTGCCAGGGTGGCATCCTGTCTGTCTACTCATGCCAGCTCCGGCCGCACATCGGGTGCTGCTGCTGCGCCTAGACTCCTGTCCTCCCCTCTTCCAGGTTCTGGGCAGCTGGAGCTCCAGGCAGAGCTGTAGTCCTCCATGGGCAGTGGGAACGGGGGTGGATAAGGCCTGGAGGCTGGGGAAAGGAGAGAGGGGTGGCTCACAACTTCCGGTGGAATGAGGCACCGCGGTCCTCCCTGGGCTTGGACCAGGTTTGTGTGGGGCCTGGGGAACCTGTCCTGCAGCCTAAACCTGCTCTGAAAAGAGATGCAGACAAGCAGATGTCTGTTTCTGGGTCCTCTAAGGTACTTGGCATTTCCAGAAAAATCCAAAACAGATGGTCTGGGAATCTGCCCTCGGCCCCTCCTGCCTGCTCACCACATACATACACACACGCAAGTACACACACACGTGTGTGCCCACACAACTCTCTCCCTCTCCCCCACCACGCACTGCAGCTCGAGGCCCGGGTGGACTCAGCCCAGTTCTGCCTGAGCTGAGAGTGGCTCATTGCACAGTCACAGCCCTCATTTCGGTACGAAAGGAAGAGAATTTTGCTGATTGGTTCCCTCCCTAGGACTTCACTGGAAGCAGCTGAGTTTTCAATCCTTTAAATTGAGTTGTTTAATCCCATCCAACTCTCTCTGCTCGCAACTGGTTTTGTGTGCATGTGCATTTAGAGGGAGGAGATGCAGTCCATTAAACAGCTCTGTTCGGGTCGAGGCTGTGCAGGCTCCGTTTGCTGGAGCTCCAAGTGCTGTCTGGGCTTTGGGGCACATCTTGTGGGTCTCCGGTGTGGATAGGATTGCAGCTGCTCCTGGGGACAGTCGCAGAGGTCGGGGGTGGGGGAGTGCTGCTGTAACGGGGGTAAAGTCCCTGCTTTCCCATCTCCAGGAGAAGGGGTTGGGGACCTCGATAATCAGTGGGGAGTCCTGCTTCTGCCACATCCCACTGCTTCACCAGAATCACATTCCTAAGTGTCCCCTGCCCAATCTCTTTGGCGACTTCGAGGGCTTACTGTGTACTTGGCAGTGGACAGACAGCCACACACAAGACAAAGTCCCTCTTCTCTTGCAGCTTCCTTTCTAGGATATCTAGAAAATGCTCTCTGCTGAGTTTTCCCATTATTTCCAAACACAGCCCCGATATAAAATCAGAGCTCCCTGGGGTGCAAGACCCTGAAGGCCATTCAGTCAAATCAGACCACAGCCAGACGGGGGGTGGAGGGAGGCCCCTTCCTACTAAAGGCTTCACGGAGTCTAATGGATATAACAGCCCCTGCGAAGGTCCTTCCATCCGGCCTGGGGGCCTCGAGGCCCAGCGTACCCCATGTCTTGGATGATTCGTCGTAGCAGCTTACCCGTGTGAAGTCGTTACTGTGCCAGGGACTGAGCTGCGCCCTCACTCTCAGCGCTCAGAGAGGCCTCAGCCGTTCTGTGGGGAGGCCTGGGGAGGTGAAGTAACTTGTGCACAGCTAGGAAGTGCGAGAGCAAACTCCAGACCAGACTGTTTGAGCCCGAAGCCCATCCTTCTCGTCACATAGCTACTGTGCTGGTGTTTCCCCTGTATGCCCTGGCTACCCCTGACGGAACCAGCTGGGGGACAGGGGGCTCCTGTCTATGGAATCATCATGCCCGTTTCTGGCCGCCTTCTGTTGTTCCACAAGCTCTTGAGAAGAGTTCTGCTGGTGTGGAGAGGGGTGTGTATTCTGAAAAAGCTCTCCCTTCAGCCTCCAGACCTTTTGTTCACTTTTCTTGTTGATTTCTAGAAACTCTTTATATTGGGGACATTGGAGTCATCATCTTGTTGAAATGTTTTCTCTCCCAGTATGTTTGTGGTAAACCCATGTCTCTCACCCTTGGTGAGAGCCACTGGCCTCAGGGGACAGAGTGAACACAGGTGTTAATGATGCAAGAGCTGGGCACAGGGAGGAGAGGGCTTCAGGGACCGGGCTCTGCCCCTCCAGCATGTCCCACAGTCCCATTGGCACGTGGCCTCATAGGGATGTCTTGTCTGTCATTGTTCCTCAGTTCTGTCCTGGTGACAGCTTGGTAGTCGACACCCTTCTGGCATCCTCGGTTTTCTCCGCTTTTCTGTTGTTCAGGAGAAGTGGCAGTTTGCTTGGTCCGCCTGCTCCTTGCAGACTATCTGAAAATCCCTTTCGTCAGAAAAAATTTGCAGGTGTCAAATTGATATTCTTGGCACCAGAATAGAAATCTTTCTATTAGCTAAAGGTCCAGTTACTTGTTTTTAAGTGACAGTGCTCCCTGATTCATCAGCATGGAAGGCAGGGTGCTGCATTCTCAGAGCTTCCTGCAGGATGCTGATTGGGGGGGGGGGGGGGGGGGGGGGGCGGTTGGGACTGGCCCTTCCCCTGCCGGGAGGAAGGATATGGAGGATGCTGGACCTCAGGTCAGTCCTTACCCCTCCCCCACTCCCAAGCACAACTTCCTCCCATCCCGCATTTAAACTCAGGGTGTAATGGTGTGGGTACAGGTCATTATATACCTGCCCGAACGCACAGAATGCACACCAGGGTGACTCCAAATGTGAACGATGACAGCGTCACTGTAGGTTCATTGATTGTCACCACCATGGCGGGGGACATGGATGATGGCAGAGGCTCTGCAGGGGCAGGGGCGTGTGGGAACTCTGCGCGGCCCATTCACTGTGGCTATGCACCTAAAACTGCTCTCAAAAATAAAGCCTATTTAAAACAAATAAAAACGTAGCACTTAAAAAAAGAAAAAAAGAACTCAGTCTGAGAAGGGGCCTGGAAGGAGTCTGGTTCCGCCCCGACTGAATGTAGCATCAGACGGTTGCACCCCCCCACCCTGAGCCCAAACCTACCCCTTCGCTCCAGGGACCTTGGGCAGGGAGCGCCGCCTCCCTGGTTTGAGAAATGGGCAGTGGAGTCTTAGGGTACTTTTGTAGGTCCTATTCATTGTGAACTTTACTTTTGGTATTTTGTGTTTTTGTTGTGGTTTAGAATGGTGTCCCTTTCTGGTAACGTTTCCTCTCCAGTGGCCGTGCAGCCTGGTGGTGCAGAGCGGGGGCTTTGGGGTCAGGAAGTCCCAGAGTCCAGTCCCTAGCTCTGTCACTAATCAGTTGGTTGGCCTTGAACAAGTGACCTAGCCTCTCTGAGCCTAGCTTCCTTATTCGAAAACCAAAAGTAATGGTGGAACCGCCCTCCCAGATTTGTCGTGAGGATCCAAGGAGACCATGAGTGTACCATGCTCTGCATAGGGCCCAGCACCTGCAAACTGGCAGTGAGCATGGCCCCTCTGAGGCTGGTAGTCTTTCTGTGAGAGGGCCCAACAGCAGAGACACACTGAAATCAGAAGATGGGCCCCATGGCACCCCAGAGCCTTCCTGCCTCGGCTTTAGCAGCAAAAGCCAGAGCAGAAGCTAGTCTCTGTCCTGTGTCCCCGCCTGCCTTCAGGACCACACAGACCCCATGCAGATGGGCAGGGCGGGCAGGGTGTTTGGGGGCTCATCACCCATCTCCAAACCTTAGACAAGATGAAGGGAACGACAAGGGGCAGCAGGACCAGCGCCCTTCTCTGTACTTCCTCCCCTTCCCAGCCTACGCCCCGGCCCCCAGCACCCTGAGGCGGAGCTGCCCAACGCAGCGGCCTGTTGTCAGCAGGTGGTGTTGGTTGCATTGCAGGTGGAAAGGCTCCCAGCTGGCTGCCCGGGGGCCAGGGAAAGGAGGGAAATGGCACCCTTGGCAGAGGACCTGCATCAGGGCCTCTCACTGCCACAGACTCTTGCTCAGGAGCAAAAGCTTCAGCTTCCATCGAGATCCAGAAGAGCTCCAGGAGCAGCCTCCCCAGATTTTGCTCAACATCTCAGACCTGGGGTGTCCTTAACACTTAGAGCAGATGTTCTCCATCTAGAAGCAGCCCCCCTTTCTCTCCCCTAGTTTCATAGTAACCACAAAGAGAAATTGCCGATGGGAATTTATAGCTACTGTGCCTGGGGCAGAAGCAGGAAAGAGGGAGTGAGGACCACCTTTGTAGAAAAGCTGGGATGGTGGGCTGGGAGAGCGTTGTTCATGGCGGTGCCTGCGTCTGCGGCTCAGGAGCCCATGAACGGCACAGAGAGCACGGCCGACGTCACACCCAGTGTGCCATGCAGCCGTGGCTCGGGAGGCCGAGTCATGGGGTGGGTCTGAGCAGTGATTCGGAGGCACCCACGAAAGTCCTGGAAGTACACCACAGGAGGAGTGACACACCCTGTCCTCTGGCCTGCGGTGCATCTGAGGAGGGCCCAGACCAGTAGGGCAGGAGCCCGAGGGCTGCCCCAGCCTGTGCTGAGTCCTGAAGGGAGAGGGGCCGTGAGCTCTTTCTTCTCGTGGGTATAAAACTCTGCCCATCAACCCACTCTGTCTGGGGGCACTCAACCCCACCCCACCCCTGCCCAGCATGGGGCTCTCCGGTGGCTGCACTTGAGGGGTGGTTGGCTTTGTGGGAGGGGGCTAGGACTTCATTCGTTTTCCTGGTTCAGGTCCCAGGAGAAATGGCGCAGAACTGAAGAGGCTTTCAAGTCTCTTAAAGGAGAGAGGTTTGGCCGAGCTGGTTGCCCAAGAGAGAGACAGGTCGAGACCCATGCAAGAGACGAGCAGGTCGGCTCTGGGGCCGTCCCTCCTGACGGGACTGAGCCTGGCTCCCAGAGCAGACTGGGGTGAGCTGCGTCTGGCTTCCTGTCTCGGGGAGCAGAGCCGAGTTGCCCCATCTTGTCCCCTGACCTTTCCCCAGGGACGCTTGTCACTTTGGTCTGGTAGGTGGGTCAGCTGGGCCCAGAGACTCATCCCTCTGCTTTTAGGGGATTTCATGAGTGACAACAGGGACTTCAGCATGGCTCCCACCTGGGGCAGGCCCTGCACCTGAGAGTTGTGCTGTGAGGAATCATGGGGGAGGCTCTGAGTCCCCACAGGTTCGTCTTCTGGTGCACGGTCCGAGGTGAGCGGGGCTCCCGGCGGGGAGGGCGTGCTGCTGGAAGTCGCCGTCCCTCCCTGTCTGCCCCAGAAATGAGGGCACCCGCTTCATTAGCGGTCCCTTCGTTTGAGGGCAGCTATGAGAGCCGATGGCAGGCCATCCGACAGCCCACCCAACACCCCCACTGCTGGCTTTGTTCGGAAACCACGGAGGGTGCCGTGTCCCACCCCACGTGTCTGTGGGAGGAGACTGGGAGGAGAGGGCAAAAACCGAAGTGCATGAGGTGGCTGCACTGTTCGGAGTGCTTTGCATCCATTGTCTTAACGAGTCTGCCAGCACTCCTGCAGTGATTGTAATTTTCCCCAGTTTGACATAAAAGGAGATTTAGGCATGAAGAGAACTTGCCCAAGGTCACACCGGCAGGAGCCAGCAGGAGCCAGAATAGAGCATCGTGTCTGTCTGATTCCAGAACATCTAAAGCCCCACGCAAGGGTCTGACCTCACTGGAGAGCAGGGGGCCCAATGGGTTGGGGCACTGCTTTATCCAGGCCAGCCCCCACCATGGTGCTGACAGCGTTCTGTCCTTGGCTGGGCTGTGGTGCTCGATGCACTGTCTCTGAGCGGTTGGCCCCACCTGCCCCGGAGGTTGCCCTGGGTGGCACACTGACCCGGGCTCCGGCTCCCATCCGGCCCCTCCAGGAGGGCAGGACTCCGGTCCACGTGCCCGGCTGTGTGGGGCCAGCAAGTCCACGGCATCTCCTCACCTGTCGTCTTCCCTAAAATTCACTGGACTGCACTGCGTCGGCCCCATCCAGCTCCAGCTTTGCGTGGCCCTGACTCCTTCTGCAGAATACCAGTGCAGCTGCTCAGAAGTGGACGGCCTTCCGTAAGAATGGGGCTTGTTTCTCCTTCTCATATCCTTGCCTCAGTTTTTATTTCATTCCAATTTTCATTCTATCCACTCTGCAAGACAAACCAAAACAACCCCTCAATTCCGAAGACTTCTTCGCTGTCAGCTGGCATGGTTGGGCCAGCTGCCACCCCAGAGAGCCGAGGGGTAGATGTCAGGGCCCAGAACTGGTTCTCCTTGCCAACAGCCTACCCCAGGTGGGCAGATGAGCTGGGCCCCGGTAGGAACGTCCCAGAAAAGAGAGGCATAGGCTCTCTCCCTGCTGTCACCCTCTGGGGGTCCTGCCAAGGACACGGAACCCTTGTCCATTCAGCTCTCCCTGTGACTGGCCTGCAGCAAGGGAGAGAGGTGGAATCCGAGTCACAGCCCCCAGAGACACCCAGGCGCCCACAGCCCAGCAGAGGTGCTGGCAGTCACCGCTAGGGGTCCTGAGAGGGCTTCAGTGTTCCGGAAAAGAGCTCCAGGCGGGGAGGGGGGGGGGCCTCGGGGAGCAGCAGGGGCTCAGTCCCAGAGTCACACCTGGCAAAGGGGTCTCTGCTCTTGTCCTCCTTCTGTGGGCCTGCACTCCGTTTTCCCTCCTCAGCCACCCTCGAGTGAAGGGAGGCCCAGCAGTAACCGCAGGTGGCCCGTGGCAGTCCGCTCTGGGAAAGGCAGGTTTGTGTGTGGGTGTGTTTCTGGTATTTATCGCTGTCTGGACTCCTTCCAGTGATGAGCAAGTAAGGACCCAGAGCCAGCTCAGTAACTGGCGTCAGTGGATGAGCTGGGGGGTGGAGGTGCCTGCTGCCTGGCCCACCCGGGCTCCTGATGAAGATGGAGGTGGGACTCAGCAGGGTGGGCAAAGGGAGGCTTGCTTCCCCAAGTAGGGCCCGTCGGCACAAGAGCAATTCCACGCAGGACACCTGGGAAGAGCCCTACAGCAGGGCCACCCCAACCAGGGCTGCCGTCAAAATCCTCTGGAGCTTCTGAAAATGCAGCCTCGTGGGCCTCATCCCCCACCCCCTGGACTGTTCCCTCAGGCAGGGCCTTGTTGCCTGGGCACTGGTGCTTTCCACAAGCTTCTAGGTGATTTTCTTGCCCATCTCTGGTGGAGAACCACAGGTAGGGACCAGTGTTAATATCCTGCTGGAGTCCTAGGGCCCCAACCCAGCTCTCAACCCTGCTTTCCTCCCTCTGGAGGCCTCAGGATTGTGGCCCGACCAGAACCACTGTTCTCACCCCTCACCCTACTCAGTGTTCATGGCATCTTCAGAAACGAAAATTTCTCCCAAGATGTACGTTAGTTTTTCTCCTCTGGCAATGCCACAGCTGAATGAGCTGAATGTCCCTGACAACATCCTGCTGACAGTCCCCAAGGCCATGGTGGGGACAAGTTTGGTGAGCCCAGAGATGCTGAGGTCGGGTCATCCCCACTGCTAACAGGAACACCTACCACGCAGCTCACTTCCTTCCCACCGGATCCCGCGCCGGGCATCACTGAACATGCACGGTCTCAGTTCATCTGCACATGGCGTTCCAGGGCGGTTCTCCTGTGTCCCCCGCTCACCCAGGAGGAAGCCGAGACTCAGAGAGGTGAAGTGAGCTTGGTCAAGAGCTCAGCTTCGATGTTCCATGAAACATTGTCACACACCCCCACACACTCCTGCACATCAGGGCCAGCTGGTCCCCATCCATGTCGGTAGTCCCCTGTGCCCTCTCATAGCCCTTGTCATACTCTGTGGGGACGGAGTCTTTGTCCGACACAGGGCAGGCACTCGGAGACATTTTAGGAGAAAGCGAACAGATCGGAGGTGGGGAGGATGGAGAGCTGATCCCACTGGCCTGCCCGGCCAGGGCTCCATGTAGCTTGCAAATGCCCTGGGAATTAAGTGGGGACCTGGAGGTAGGCAGGAGATCAGGGAGCCTGTGCTGTTCTCCTGGTTGCCAGGGACGGGTGCCCTGGAGACAGCTGGCCCCTCGGCTCATCGCCTGGTAACCAAGCTGTAACGATGTGTGCACTGCTGTGCTCCCGCGCTGCCCCAGCACCTGCCCTTCCCCGTAGGGAGCATTCGTAACCAAGAGCGCACCCTCACGGTATGATGCAAATGAGCAATGGGTCCGCAGGAAGGAGACCCTGTGGGGTGGGAGGGAAGGGGAGAGGAGTGGGGTGGGGGAGTCAGGAAACCAAGTTGTCTTGCACCAGGCTGGCCTCGGAGGGATGGCTACTGGAATGTTTTAAGCTGCCAGAACCCAAGCTGTTATCACCTTAGTGGAACTTAAGAATAAGTATTAAGTGCAGGCTTTTTGCATACATGGCACAGAACTAGGCACTCAGGGAAGGATTTCAAATTTTATTAAAAATTTTTTAAAAACGGGGAGGCAGGGAGGGAAAGGAAAGAGAGAAGGCGATCCTGATCCCCGAAGGCGTGCGCTCGAAGTCCGGTCGCCCAAACCCGGGTATAATTCTCTTTTTTTTTTTTCCTAATTTGTTTTTGTTTTACTAAAACAAAAAGTTTTGAGTCAGGGTGGTTTTTTCAGTGGGAAGTGAGTAGGTCCATGCCTAAGCTACCCTTTCCCACCCTGGACGTGAGTGTTTTGCTGATGCTTTCCTTGCTGCTGGCTGGAGGCAGGGCTGGGGGCCCTCCCCACACACACGGGAGATGCTGGGCACGGCCTGCTCCACCATTGTCACCAAAAGGTTGTCTGAGAGTGCCACCTGTTCCCAGGCCGGGGCCTAGTTGCTGCCCTGCACTGCTGCATCCGGGCAGGGGCCTCCAGCCCTGGTGCCTGCTTCCAGTGCTCCGCGGGTGACCCCTCCTGGGACAGCAGCTTGGCTTCCGAGGGTCTGTCCTCTGGCCGGTTCCACCAGTCACAGGAGCCATTCTGTATGTGGCTGTGGACTCAGGAGGCTCCTTGTGAAGGAAGCCAAGAGCCCCACCCTTCTGTGCCTCTGCCCTTCCTCTCAGCTCCATGTCCAAGGGTCAGGAGCACCTGACCTGACCCAGATCTCAGGCGCTGCTGCCCCACCACTCTGGTAGGCAGTGGCTGCACGGGCCGCACCTTGGCCTCCAGTGCCTTTCGCCTGAATTCACCTCCCTGCCAGCACTGAGTGTGTCCCTTGGAAGCACTCTTGCAGCTTCCTCTTGGCCAGGACTGGAGAGGGCCCCGCTTAGGGATTTCCTTCACTCCTCACAGGGCTGGAAGGCTGAGCCAGAGGACAGCTGGGGCATAATCAGCTGACCAGTGGCCTACCCAAACTTTTGACAAAAGTTTCTTAGAGATAAATGAGGAGAAAGAAGTGGGCGTCGGCTGCATCCATCCCCTTGGCAGAAGCTATTCGGAACCATCCATCTTCCATTTCCTGCCCGGCACCACAGGTCAGCAAGTATTCATCCAGCATCTGCCCACGCCTCGGCCTGGGACCTCACGGTCAGGAGTCCTGGTGCGAGGCGAGGACGGGTCTCCCAGCCAAGGGACTTGGCCATGCACACTCTGGGTCTCCAGCTGCTCCCAGGTAGTGAAGGAGCAGCCAGGAGCACCTAGGGGACCAGGAGAAGGAACCTCCACCACGAGAGGTTTCCCAGGGCTGGTCTGTGGATGAGGTGTTGGGACAGGGAGTGCCTGTGTATAGACCACTAAGAGAAGGAAGGGAAACAGCCACCGTCCCAGAGAAACTGTCCCTGACTTGCTGGAATGCAGTGTGGTGACAGCCTGCAGCAGCCCCATCCAGATGACTCCCCTCTCGCACGGAAAGTGCTCTTCACTGGTGTCAAGGCACCTCCTGCAAGAAAGGGCTTCCTTGTTTCTGCTCCCCCAGCCATAGAGGGGGTGAAGCCCCCTACCACCACCCCCGTGGCCTCCCCTCAGAGTTGCTGTCACATGATTTCCACACCCAGTTGCCACTGACCTTTCATTCTGGGGTGGCCAGCTCTTCTGCAGGATGAGGGGCCAGCTGATGTGGCTTCCCAACCCCCCCCCCACCCCCCATTGCTATGGTAACGGCATGCCCTCCTGTTTCTGCAGAATATTGCTTTCTTGTAACCTTCCTCCCTCCCTCTCTTTCCTCCTCCTTTTTCTCACACAAAAAGAAAGCACAAGTGTTTTATATTCATTTTGAAAAATGCTGTGTAGTGCATACTAATTGGTGTGGCTTCTTCCTGCTTTGAGCCTTTCCCATTCTTGGAGGCAGGATTCCAGACCAGCACAGGCATGGGCCCAGCCGGCCTGCTCATTGGAAGGAAAGCTAGCTCCATTTCTAGAGGCCAAGCGGCATGTCTCTAGCTCAGGGCCTTTCTTCCAGGCCTTAAGCAGGTGTCTCGTAAGCAAGGCTGCTGAGATCACCTTGTCCTTGTCCTAGAGCTTCCTTTCCGCAGACCAAGGGCTGTGGGGTTTCCAGGCGCTGGAGCAGCAAAACCCTGGCTCCACACAGACTCAGTGCTGCATCCAGCGGGAAGGTGGCCTCTCTGTTGCCCGGGCCCCCTGTTGACATTGCTTCCCAGGGCCTTTCTTCCACAGGGGCCTCTTCTGAGAGTCCTGGCCTAGGCCTGCATCAGGAGTGTTGATCTGAAGCCTCAAGTTCAACTCCTGGGCTGAGCAGGGTCTGCTGGTTACCTGGGGGAAGGCCCATGAGCCTGGATGTCAACCATCTCGAAGCCCTGGAGTGGCTCCCAGCTCCCCTCTTCAAGGTGTCCCTTGCCCTCCATTGTGACAGCCCCTTCCCTTCTGGCCAGTAGGAGGCCGAAGGACATGGTGGTGCTGGTCTCCGGCACTCACTTTAAGGGACTAGAAGGGCAATGTGTGTGTGCATGCATGCACACATGCACACACCGTGTACAAGTGGTGTCGCCCCTGGCAGGACTCTCTGTGGCCTTTTTGCCAGCCCCTGGGGACCAGAGAAACATCTTTTGATATGCAAGCACAAGGGGAATGGCTGGGATTGCCCGGAACCTGTAGGCAACATTTCTGGCTTTAATTGTGCAACTGAAGTGTAATTTGCATTCATTTGCCATTTGGTATTAAACTTCTTAAAATCAGAGAATTCAAAATGTAAAATATGCAGCTTTGCTGGCTGAACTCTCCAGTGGGACAGAGGAGGTGGCACAGAGAGGCACAATGCAGACTCTCTGATGGGGAAGTAAAATCTGAAGCCCTCCACGTGTGTGCCTCTGTCCCAGCCCAGTCCCTAAGCCAGGGCCACCAGCCCTGTAACAGAAGTGGTGCATGAAGAGTCAGCTCTAACCTTCACGACAACCTTCCATGCATGAGGAAACAGCGGCGCCCCTTGGGCCAAGTTGCTGTCTCCTATGGTGCCTGGCGCTGCCCTGTCAGTGTTTCCCGCCCCTTTCCCACCAGTACCTGACCTGCTCAGAGTCCTGTCCTGTCGGCCTTGCATCTCCAACCAGCACAGGCCCTGACCGCAGCTGGCACTCAGTAGATGTTGGGGGAGGGGACTGTGGGAGTGAAGCTGACTGGGGCTCCAGGTTGGGGACCAGAGCTGAGTGTGAAGTGGACTCCCTGTCACCTTGAGCACATGACCACATGTAAGGTAAGACTGAGGACAAGTGAGGCGTGAATGCTAGCTGGCTGAGAGCAAAGACAGCTTCCTCCTCTGGCCTCTTCCCCCTTCTCTTGCAGTCCGGCCGTGGGGCCAGAGTGTGGAGACATCTCACAGGAGGAGCGAGGCCTCTCAGGGCTGCTGCTAAACATCTTTCCTGACGGAAATCGGCGTGTGCCATTTGCGCAGTGTGGGTCAGTGTGGCCCTCCTGGGGTCAGGATCTTGCCTGATGCCGGCCTGGCCCCAGCTGCCTCGTGCTTTTCTCACTTGCTGCATTTGATCGCCAGGGCTGGCTGCCTGGAGGAGTGCCTCTGTGCACCGGACAGCCAGGCCTGGGAGGAGGGGCTGGCGGGCGCCAAGAGCTGAAACACGCACAGGTTGCCTCCTTGACTCCCTCCGCTCTCCTGAGTCTGAACCAGGCATGAGATCGCTGGGGGTCAGCCAGGGTTCCCTGCCTGGGGCCATGGGCAGAGCAGATTGCTCAGCAAATACCATTGGATTGGAAACTGGGTGTCAATTTGGGGTTTGACTCGGGGTGTTTTTTGACATAGAATCTGCATACTATAAAGTTCACCCTTTTAAAGTATACTTTGCAAAGAAGGTTGTGCAGCCATCACCACTGTCTAATTCTAGAACATGTCCGTCGCCCCCAGAGGAAACCCTGCGCCCGTCAGCAGTCACTCCCTGTGTGCTCCTCCAGCCTCCGGGAGCCACTCGTCTGCTTCCCGTCACTGTGGACCTGCCCATTCTGGACGTTTCACAGGAGCGGAATTGCCAGGCCCTGCGTGGCTCGTGCATCTGGCTTCTCCCAGCAGTTTTCGAGGTCCACCCGTGTTGCGGCGTACATCAGAGCTTCATTCCTTAGTGTCACTGGGTAGCATTCCCAGGCGTGGATGTGCCACGTCTGTCAGCTGTGTAGCAGTTGGTGGGCATTTGGGTTGTTTCCGCTTTCTGGCTCCGATGCCCAATGCCACCATGCACGTTCCTGTGGAAGTTTGTGTGTAGGCGTGTTTTCAGCAGTGGCCCTGTGTTTAACTTTTGGGGGCAGAGTTGGCCGGCATCTTGCCTTGCTGTTTATTTTGGACAAGTCACTCCCCTGCCCAAACTGCCTGGTCTCCTTTGCCTCCCTGACCTCTAGACAGTGACTTGCTTGGAAGATAAAGAATGTGGAGCACGCATCCTGCAAGCCAGGGCTCAGACTGCTCCCTCCCAAGCACTCCCAGCACTGTCACTGCTCTGCGGTCTGTCCCCCACCCCACCCTCTACGTCCTTTCTGCCGTTGTGGAAGCCAAAGCCTTCTGGGAGCCTTCTTCAATGGCAGCCGAGGCCTGGGCCTTCCTGCTTCTGTACCTAGTCCTGCACAGCCCTCCAGCCCTCCACCTGGACCAGGCAGCCCTTGCTCCTGCCATCCGCCTGGACTGCTTAGCAGCCACACTCTGCAGTCAGCATGGACGCCTTCCCTGCAGGCCCAATGGTCAGAATGTCCCAGGTGCGTGGAAGGGCAGGGACGTGTAGGTCTGCTTCCAGGCCATGGGCTAGGACAAGTCTGACTCAACTGCAGCCCCAGCCCCCCAGCATGGCACCTGGCAAAGCACACAGGAGAGAGACAAGGAAAGGATGGGGTTGGACAGCCAGGAGATGGCATCCGTATGTGAATGCCATGTCCAACCTGGGTGCAGCTGGAGTGCGGCAGGGCAAGGAGTAAAGTGACTGTCTCTTGGGGAAACTTCATGCCAAACACACCAGGCTGCCAGGAGAAGACCGTGGGGCCAGAACAGGCCAGCAGGCAAAGAGCTGGGCTGCGTGTGCCAGGCGGCAGTGGGGACCCCCCTCCCGGGAGGGGAGGGACAGCTGGACCAGGTAGGATGGGGTGCTGGCACATTAATTGCCTAGAGACAGGAACTGCTCCCAAGCTTTGAGGAGAGGTTAGTGGCTTTCATTTCTTTTGAGATAAAGTTCTCCCTTTTAAAATATATAATGCAGGGATTTTAATATATTGACAAGGTTGTGTACCCATCACCACTCTCTAACTCCAGGACGCTTTCTGCATCCCACGGAGCGCCCTGGAGCTGCTTGACCTTGACTGTAGTCAGCACGTTGCACTGGCTGGCTGCAGTGCCTGGGCCACCCGGAGCTCTGTGTCACTTCCGCTGGTCCAGGGCTTCCCGGATTGCAGGGGTAGCAGCCCTGGGGCACCGTGTGACACAGCAATGGCCTGGGCCTACACTTTGGACTGTTCTCCATGCTCAACTCTGCGTCTTCCTTGGGAGAGCTTGGCGGGCAGAGGTCAGGTTCAGGGACCTCACTCCACTTGCTTCTGTGTATGCACATCTAGAAGTTAGGAAGCTTTCTGTCCTGGAGTCCAGAGTCACACCCCAGGTGTGAAGGGTCCTTCGGGACATGCTGTGGCCAGGTGTCCCTTCTGTAGAAGGATCTGACCCCGTGGGGGCTGGGCCATGGTTGCCACACCCGGAAGTGTGGCCTAGAGAACGCTGCTGAGTCAGCAGCGTTCAGGCACAGGCCGTGAGATGTGTGCTGCACAGGCTGTGCTCTGGTGCCTGCGTCCCACACATCCTGGGGTCCCCTCGCATCCCCACTCTAGGGACCAGAGGGGAGTGTCATGGCAAAGCTGACTACCAGGCCTCAGATGCCAGCTTTCTTCCTCTGGCTGCTCCTGTCCATTGCCTGTCGGTCCTTTCCAGTTCGGTCCTTTGTGGAACTTTCTGAGCATTGTTCTAGCCATAGTCTCTCACCAGCCCGTTGCCCTCTGCAGACCCCTCTCCACCTCCTGGAGGAGGCTCTCTGTCTCCAGCCATAGCTGCCTGTGGGGTCCTTGTCCCTCACCCTCTGCCTTTCTCCCCCAGGTTATCTTGAAGGATCTAGAAGTGTTGGCAGAAATTGCTTCCTCCCCTGCAGGCCAGACAGAGGACCCAGGCCCCCTCGATGGCCCTGACCTCCGGGTCAGCCACTCAGAGCTTCAGGTGCCCACGCCTGGCAGAACCGGCCTGCTGACCGCTCCCAGTAAGTATTCCCCTGCTGCTTCCAGCCTTGGGGACCTGGGAACACTAGTCTTCATCTCGTCCTGGATGGGGCCATCCTCAGGGCTGTCACTCTTAAGCCCTGGAGTTCTGCCAGGGTGTGAGGGGTCAGTGATGGCCACTCTCCAAGAGGCAGGCGGACCTTGCCACCATGCTGCCTCCTGGCTCACACCCCAGCAGCCCTCTCACCCCTGTAAGAGATGCTCACATCCCTCTTTCCTCATCTTCCTGCACCTTTCATCATCTTGAGCCATTGGCTAAATGTAAAACCATCTGAGTCAGCTATCGTCTCTTTCCCTGGGGCGGCATCTCCCCAGTCAGGAATCCGGGGGCTTTGGAGTCGGGGCTCACAGGTGGAAGACTAGGCAGCCATTTCCTTCCTCACCGAGAAGCTAAAAATAGCTCTGAACATGGCAGGCAGCCCAGGCAAGAGACAGCATAATTCAGACATGTTTCCAGGCAGTCCTTGGCCGTGAAGGTGGCCGTGCCATTCCTGGGGCTCACCTTTGAGCTTCTTCTAGACATCCGGTGGCCCTTCTCCCAGAAGCAGCTCCCAGCACCTCCCTCCCAGGCAGATACCAGTCCCCCCCGTGACATCATCTGGGAAATGCCCAGGGATGCAAGTCAGTAGGAAAGTACCAGCGAATCTTTGTGTTTGCCTGGGTTGTGTCTTTGTCCCCTGAGCGGTTCTTGACACCCATGCACAAGGTCCTAAACAGCCCCTCCTCTGATGCAAAAGCAAATGTCAAATAAACTTGGGGCCCTTCAGCAGCAGCTCGCCTCCTGCAGCACCCCCAGGCTGGCCCCGGAGAACTCCTGGGCACGCTGCTCGGTGGAGCCACAGAAGCCCTGCAGCCCTGGCACAGAAGGCCACGCATTGGAGATGTCTCCCGGTGGCATCCAAAGTCCAGCCCCACTCCTGCCTTTACAGCGGGCACCATGTAGGCCCCCAGGCTTTAGGTCACCACTGCTGCGCCTGCTCTCCAGCAGCCAGTCCCCAGTTTCCTGCTGCTTCTGACTAAACTAAGGAAGGAATAAGGGGGCTCCGTGGCAACTCAGCTTCCTTCTCTTGTTTCCCCAGGATGCTGTGGTTGCCTCCAGGCAGTCAGAAGCCATGGGTAGGGAGGCTCTCACATCTTGATTCAGGACTCGTGCTGAGGTTCCCACCCTCTGTCCCACAGCCTGGGACACCATTCTTCATCCTGGGTCCCCAAGTCAGCACTTGAGGGTCAACCTGAAGTCCCCAGGATGGATGGCAGGAATGCCACAGGTTGAGTGTAGGGGGGGAGGGCCCTCCATGACAGGGTGAGGAGCAGAAGGCTCTTTGTAGGAGAGGGAGGGCCTGGAGGGCAGGGACAGAGTGGCAGTGATACCCTGGAAAGAGGGGGCAGCGGCCATGAGAAGGTACCAGCAAGGCTCAGGCCAGCCTTCAGGTCCCCTTGTCGGAGCATCCTCTGTCCTCAGTGGGAGAAGCAAAAAGCTGTGGCAGCACAGCCCTGGGCAGCGGGGACACCTTGGCCTCCCAGAACTCTGTGCCCCATCTATAAGGTGACTTTTCTTTTGCTCTGGGGCACAGAGAAGTGCCACTGGAGCCCTGCATGCCTAACTGCACCCCAGGGCCTGCCGAGGAGGGCTCATCGTGACTGAAATGCTTACTTGCTTGTGGATGGACCACAGAAATGGTTGTGGGTAGCCCAGTTCTGCTGGAGAGGGTGGGATGCACCCAGGGCCGGAGGGCCCGACCCAGGAAATCCCAGGAGGGGCCCTGTGAAAACAAGCCCTTTCGGCTGCTCGGGAACAGGGGCTGAGGGTGCTTGGACGGCAAACACTGAACCCCAGCTCCTGGACCCACCAAGATGGATGGGCCACCAACGAGGCTGAGTCAATCAAGACTTGCCCCAGCTCTCCAAGGCTGTCAGACTGGCTCACCCCAGCCAGGGCTCACCCTGAATTCATAGAAAAACAACCAGCTGTGCCAGATGGGAAGAAATTCCATCCTGGAAAGAACACCAAGAAAGTACCTGCAGCCGGTAATGTTTCTCGCTTCAAGAACTCACAGCCCCGAGGGCCACATGCTCTTAGCTTAAGACTCGTGCACATGTGTGTGTGTCCACAGCTGGCACCACAGTTCTCAGGTGGGTCCCTGATTTTAAAAGGTCAAGATCAAGTTCACACCAGAAGCAGAAGAGCATGTGAAGCCAGACCTGGGCCCTGGCTACCCTAGGGAGGGCATGCACCAGTCCCCAAGGCTGTTGAGGGCAGCTCTGAGGGCAGAAAGCACACAGGAAGTACACACTCATTCCTCTGCAGGCTGCTTGTTGTCTCACTGCTTTTAAGGCATGCAGGCAAGGGGTCGTTCTGTCTGCTTCCCTCCCGCCGTGCATGTGGGCAGTGGCTGCAAGGCCAGACCCCCTTCCTGTTTGGATTCTGCTTTCCTCTCGCTCTCCCTGGCACTTCTCTGAGGACTTGCAGACTGCAGTGCTGCGTCCCTTCAGGGTAGGTCGCCCCACCCCATGAAGGAACTTCCTGGAAAGCCAAGGAGGCAAGGAACCTAGCAAAGACAAAATCAGTGGTGTTCTTAGGGAATCAAATGGCGCTGCCTGTGTGTTGGGTCTGTAAACTCAAATGGTACAGACTGAACCAGAGGGAGGGAAACAAGACCCATTATATGCCAAGGTAGTTGCTGTGTTGGCCTAAATGCGTGACAGCAGTGGTCCCCGGGCCCGCCAGGCAGAGCGGGATTTTCCTCTGCCTGCCCTAGCGTAAACATCTCCCTCGAATGCAGAGCTGCGTGGGCTGAGGCGATGCTGTCATTCCTCCCCTGCTCCCCTTTGTTCCCGATCTTTGCAGAGCCCCAGGCAGGGAAGAGGACCACCTCCCGGGCAGTCGGGAAGAGAGCAGCCTGGGAGGAGGGGCACCACATTCCCGTGTCTCCCTGGATTGAGATGGAGTGAAAGGAAAGAAAACAAATGATTGGGTCCCCTGTGACTTGGCAGCTTTTGGCCTTCTCTGCCCGGCCCTACTTGGGATGTCAGCTGAGGCTCTGCCAGGCTCTGGGGAGAGGAGATGACGAGCTCCCCTCATGCAGATGTGAAGGGCCTGACCCTGAGCCTGCAAGGAAGGCTCAGCGGGCAGAGGAGGCCCCAGGGGCCATTCCCCTGGTAAAGACATGCCTGGCCCATGTGGGACTTGGACATCCCAGCTACAGAGCGGGAGCAGCCTTGGCCAAGCACAGCAGCAGTGTGGCACTCTAGGGCCAAAGGTCACGCCAGGACTGGTGTTTGCCCCTAAAACCCAATCTTCCTGTCCTCCCCTTCCAGCCCTGGGCCCATTTTTGGTGGGATGAAACTGCTTACAACCTCCTCTCTGGTCCAAGGGGGAGTGTGACCCCAGCTCTAAAAACACGGACAAAAGTGAACTGTTCTGATGCTATTTTGTTCCTTACAGCCCAGGCTGGCATGGCCAAAACAGAAAGAAGTTCTAGAAAAAACCTAGAAAGCGATCCCTGGGCATTTTCCCCAGTGCTAACAGCGACTGTGGCATGTGGGGCTCTTGTTAGGGCCAGGCTCTGTTCTGAGCACTTGCCACACGTCAGCTTCCAGAAGCTCGCCGTGGATTAGCTCGGGACACCTCTGAGAGGAGAGTGCTGTTGTCGTTCCCACCTGGCATGGGGACTGCAACCCACATGGGTGCTGACCCAGGAGCCTGGCCTGAGAGCCTGCTCTGTTCACCCCCGCACTCAGGACAGGAGCACAGGGGAGCCCCAGCCTTGCCCAGCACTGGAAGCTGCCACCACCTGAGGGGAGGCACGGAACAGTGGTAGCCAGGCCTATGGTCTCCTCTGGGTGCTGGCTTCTGAACCCCACCCCCTGGGCCAGATTCCTCTTCCACCTCTGTTCCTCCCACCCTTCACGATGTGCATGGGTGCTGGGGTTCACGTTTGTTTCCCTCCTGGCCCTGACCTTTTAGACCCTTGCTTCTCAAGGTGCAGTTTGTGCAGCCTCAGCATCACCTGGAATGTTGTCAAAAATGGGGACACTTGGTCCCACCCCAGACTCAGAATCTCATCTTGTCAGGATCCCTGGGTGACTTGTGTGCCCCTCAGTTTGAGAAGCACCAGCTCAGACTGCAAGGGGCCTCACCATGCTGACAGAAAGAGGGGGCACCAGAGCTGGCCACCCCATCCCCAGTGCCGGGTCTGAGGCTCACCTAGCACCACCGCCCAAGGCCTTAACTGGTCACCGGATGGAGGAGAGCCTGCAGCCACCTCCATCCCAGGCCCATGGCTGTTGATCAGTCTGAGGGTCCCTCTTCCTTTCCCTCTCTCCAGAGGTGCTCATGGCCCCAGGCCGCTTGCTCCAACAGCCGCCAGAGCTGTCTCCTGGTGCAGCCCCTCTCCACTGCCATGTCAGCATCAAGTTCCTCTGGAGCCCGACTGGGGCCCGTGAGCTCTGAACCAGACAGCTGGAAACCTCCTGGATTTGGGTGGCTTCCCTAGGGCAGAAGCTCCCGACCTCAGCTGGGCTGACCCATAGAAAAGAAAGTGACCACCTTTTGGATCAGTCCCACCTTTGGATACTGTTGCTACAACATCTTAACCACTCTTTTGTCCACGCAGCTGTGGGGTTTGGGCTCTCTTGATTCCCCAGACTCCACCCTTGCCACCCCCCAGACACCCTTTCACAAGAGCCAGACTCCTCTCTCCCAGGGCAGCGAGCCCCTCCCCACCAGTCCCCTTTGATTCCAAACCAGCCTCCCAACCACTCAGCCCCTCCTCTGAGCAAGTCCTTGTGCCAGGAACATGCTAAGCTCCTTATCCCTGTGAGGCTCACAGACTGGAACGTGCTACCCTGAAGAAGGTGTCACTTCCTCAAGACTGCCCTGCCAATTAGCAACAGGACCTGGATCTCATCTGGGTCCTCCAGCCCTGCCCCCACACACTCACGGCAGTGGATCCAGAGAGATACCCACTGGAGGGGCCAGCAGGGAGGAAGACGGAGGGTGGGAGTGAGCAGGGACCCCGCTGGGCCTGGGCTGGGCAGCTAATGTTTTCCCATCTGGTTTTGTTGAACTGTAACTCGGGTTGTGTATTAAGGCCAGAGCTATTTTTATCCTGACATGTGAGGCTCCTTCACGTCATAGCCACAAAACTCAATCCAAAACATCCCAGGGAAGGTTGTTTGTGAGACGTTCTGCAGATTCTCATGTTGCCACATCAGGTTTCACTTAGCAACATCTGCAGCGCTGGCTCCCTGGCTGCCCACCCCACAGGCCTGGTTTTATGTACCGAGCACCCCCGACAGCATCTGTCTGCCCTGGGCCAGTGGCGGTCACGTGCGCTTCCTGCCAGAGCTGCTTCTCCAAACCAGAAATGTGAGGCAAGCAACATTCAGCTGCCAGACTGGTCCTCAGCAGGATCAGGGACTGAAACTCCTGCTCCTCTCAGCCCCTCAAAGGGCACCTCGCTCCTGAGACCCATGACTAGGTGGTTCTCTCCTCTGCACTTCCTGGGCCCCAGCCAGCCAGCTCACCCACCATCTCTGGGCCTGGAAGACGGTGCTATCGATGTTGCCTGAGTAAAAGCCTTTGTCCTCAGCAGCCCCTCAGCACAGTGTGAATTGGGCCATGCTGCCCCATCCTGATGGACCAGCAGTACCCAGCCCAGCTCCCCACAGGCTGGCAGGAGAGCTCAGCAGAACCCGCTTCTATCAGAGCTGCTGAGAAAGGAGGCCTGTTCACTGTCATGCTTATCATATGTGCAGACCAGCAGGAGCCAGAAGTGGGCAAAGTAGCCCATGGAGGGAGGTGTTGCAAGCTCCCCTCAGGGAGGCTGCTGTTGAACAGACATTAGTTCAGTGGAGAGAGGCCTGTCATTCCCTGTAGTAACTCCTGGAGTGGGTTTGTTTCCTACTACTCCATCTTCTCCTCCTGTACCTGCAGCCCTGCCTGAGAATATCTCTCACTTCCATCTCGAGCCAACTGAGCCCAAGGGCTAGTGAGATCAGAAAAGTGGCTGGCAGGCTGCTGAGGCTAGGGCAGATTGAGAGGGCCCGCACCCGGGACGTGCTGAGCACTGAGGCCCCAGCTCTGACCAGCCCACCCAGAAAGTGGGCCCCTCCCACTGCTGTGGGGACATGCTGTCCTGCCCAGGCATGTTTCCTCTGTACAGTTGGGATGGGATCTCACTGAGCTTTACAAGGCTCCTGGCTCTCTCCTTCAGAGGCTTCTGCCCCCCAGGGCAGTGGCCCTGACCAGACTCCCTCTGGGATGTGGGAGCCTAGAGGGCAAAAGGCCCCACCCCAATAGCCAGGCCCAGACAGCTCCCCTACAGCTCCCACCACACTCTGGCCTCCCGCCAGCCAAGTCTCAAGGAAGGTTCCGGCCTGTTGCTCTTTGTAGTCTTTCGGTGGTGGGAGGGCTGAGCTGCAGGGGCTTCCCAGCAACCACTGTCTGGAGAATGCGAATCACTTGCCGTGGCTTCTTGCAGATATGACTCAGCCCTCCTCCCACCTCTCAACAAGGGCCTCAGCTCTGGGGGCCAGCATGCAGGCCTGGACTTTGAGAGTTGCTTTTGTGGCCCAGAGGAGAGCTGTGGTTCAGGAAACTGGGAATGTGTCCAGTGCAGCCCCATGCCTTCTCTTCTGCCATCTTTGGCTAGACTGCCTGCTGCAAGGTCGTAGGTCTGTCTCCCTGAATGAATATGGGGTTGATAGGGTTTCAGGTCACCTGCTCTCCTCCTTGCAGCCTCCTTACCTCCCAGATCTGAAGTCTGCCCACTCAGACATTCCAGACTATCCTCTTACTCATTTGTTCTGAGATTCAGAATGGGAAGTTTTTGGTGGGTCGGGTTGTGGCTTGTTTGCTCGCAGCCCCCACTTACTGAGCACGGGCTATGCGGCAGGCCCCAGCAACATGTTTTGTCTCATTTAATAGGGGTTCTTATTGCCCCCACTCTACAGATGAGGAAGCTGAGACTTAGACTTGGCTACAGTTGCATAGTGGTGGCATGAAGAACCCAAGTCTGATGGACTCCCAAGCTGGGCTCTTAAAACACCGTGCTCAGCACTTGCCATTGTGCCTGGGAGGCCAGAACACCCCAGCACACCTCCCAGTTGCCTGCCTAAGACACCAAGGCCCCTGGGGAATGGAGACTGTGGCCCCAGTTGAGGATTTCTTTATGGTCATTGTGTGTGTTGGTCCCTTTAGGCTACTTCAGAGCCTAAATGGCACAGGACTAGAAATGGGGTGGGACGGTGTGCACATGCAGAAGTTAGAAGGGGACAGGGACACAGGAGCCATCACTAACAAGCACCCAGTGGGCCGGGTTCCAGTCCATGTGCACCTCCAGCGGGTGTGCGGGCATGGCCTCTGTCTTCCAGCCAGGCCACCATGGGGCAGCCCAGTTGGGAGGGGGACAATGAAGGGGGTAGAGTGGGCTGCCTCAACAGATGTATCTGCAGCCACCTCTTCGGAGATCAACTCCAGCTGGGCCTGGGGTAACACGATCTGTAAGAATGTGACACTTGATTCTGCAAACAGCCCTGCTGGGCCAGGGAGCAGAGACTATTTGCCATTCCAGAGTCACTCCGGATCTCCCAGGCCAGGCCGTCCTGGGCAGGACCCCGGAATGATACCCTGCAAACAGGTTCAGTGAGGTCCACCCTGGGCTTCTCACTTGAGACTTGGCCCCTGCATGGGGCGTGGGAGCTGTCTAGGAGGTTCTCAGGACAGAGGGCAGTGGTTTGAAGGTGTGGCTCCTAATAAGGAATCCTCACAGAGTAATTCACAGCTCCCTTTGCCACCTCCCACCCACTTCCCCAGACGGATGGTGAGAAGATATAAGGGAAGCCTGAGTTCAACAAAAAGACAGCTATTGGGAGCTGCCTGGCCACTGGCATCTGATGAAGTCAGCCCATAGGAGCTCCTCTGTAGACTTGCTTCTAGTATTCCGAATGGTTCTTGTTTCATGGTTCGGGCTGATGCTTCTGGGAGCCATAGCACCTTGCACAGCCAAGCTAGATTCCCAGAGACCCCACATCGTGCCTGTTTCATGCCCATATGCGGCCATCCCCTCCCTGGTCTGAGGAGGAAGTCTCGACTGGACCAGAGAGGGGGGCAGCCTAGAACGTGATGGCCCCAGATGCCCCTGTCAGCCGCTCTGCTGCCTCCCGTGTCCTCCCTGAGGTCCAGACTTCCAGTAAGAAGTGGAAGAAGTTCATCCACCTACAACATGGTGGTTAGAGTTAATAACACTCTGTTATGTACTTGAAGATTACTGAGAGTAGATCATAAATGTTCTTACCACAAAAAAGAATGGTAATTATGTGAAGTGGTGGAGGTGTTAGCCAATGCTGTGGTTGTAAGCATTTTGTGATATATAAATGTATCAAATCAACAGGTTCAGAGTAAACTTACACAATGTTTTATGTCAGTTACATTTCAGTAAAGCTAAAAAACGTAAAAAATCACCTACAAACATTTTTAAAAATACAGGACAACTAGATTTCCATTCACATGCGAAAACATGAATTTGGACTCCTTCACACCATATACCAAAATTTTGAATGGACCAGAGACCTAAACATAAGAGCTTTTAAAAAATGACAAATTCTTATAAGAAACCATATAAATCTTTCTGACCTTGGATTAGGTAGCAGTTTCTTAGATATGACACCAAAAGCACAAGCAACCAAAGGAAGAAAAAGAGGAATTGGAGTTGATCAAAATTTAAAAATTCATGCTTTAAAGGACATCTCAAGAAAGTGAAAAAGATGACCCACAGAATTGGAGAAAATGTTTGCAAATTGTGTATCTTACAAATTGATAAGAGACTTGTATCTGTTATATAAAGAACTCTTACAACTCAACAGGGAAAAGATAACCCAACTTAAAAATAGTAGATTTGAACAGATTTCTCCAAAGATGACATAAATGGCCAATAAGCACATGAAAAGATGCTCAACATCACTAATCATTGGGGAAATGCAAACTGAATCCCCTAAGAGATGCCATTTCCTGTCCACTAGGAGGGCTATAGTCAAGGAGAGAATAACAAGTGCTGGTGAGGATGTGGAGAAGTTGGAACTCCTGTATGGGGCTGGTAGGAATGTACAATGGTGCAGCCACTGTGGAAAACAGGCTAGCAGCTCCTCAGGAGTTTAGAGGGTGACTGTATGACCCAGAAATTCCTCTTCTGGCTGTATAACCAAGAGAAATGAAAACATGTTCACATAAAACCTTGTATATGAATATTCATAGCAGCATTAGTCTTAATAACACAAAAGTGATGAATGGATAACCATGGTATGTCCATGCAGTGGAATACTATTCAACCGTAAAAACGAATACAGACTGATACTACAGCTTGGATGAACCTTGGGAATATGCTAAGGAGCCACAAATCAGAGGATCCCGTTTATGTGAGATGCCCAGAACAGGCAAGCCCTCAGGAACAGTAGACGAGCGGTGGCCAGGGGCTGGTGGAGGGGTGATAGAGAAAGGCAGCTAACTAACGGGTGTGGGTTTCTTTCAGGGGGGATGACAGTGTTCCGGAATTAGTGGTGATAGATGCGCAACTGTGACTATACTGAAAACCACTGAATTGTACACGTTAGAACTTTATGGCATGTCAATTATATCGCAATTAGGCTGTTTTCTTTTTAATGCCCTGTTAATGTCTTGGGCAGGTGGAGTGAGGATCCTGCCTCCACTGACAGCGCCTATTTCCAGCAGTGCCGTTGATGCTGATGAGGTCAGCCTATGTTAGAAGGGAAAGAGGGTGTGTGAATACACATCAGGACTGCCCACGCATTCCTTCAGCCCTCCCTCTGTCCCTGGCCACCGTGCGGGATGCCTTGCAGAGGGGCATGTGTGTGGGGGGAGGGGGTGCTGCATCTGGCCCCCAGTATGTCTTCAGCTAGAACACATCAGAGGGAGACCTCCAGGGTGCTTCTGGTTGGTTCTAAAGCCAACATTGGGCTTTGAAAGTCTTCAGAATATGACTCTAAAAGAGCACCTTTGCCTGAAGATGAGGAAGGATGTCTGATTTCAAAGCATTGGGTGCAAATTGAAACACTGGTACCAATTTGCCAGTGTGTGCTGGCTTTAATCCAGTGCATGTGAGCATAATTTGCTTTTTCTTAAGTCGCACTGGGAAAGGACTGTGGCTTTTGTTGACCATTGAGATTGTGGGCCTGTCTTGCCCCGTTTTTTCTCTTTGACTTGTCAACTGACCAAATAAAGGCCACACATATTAATTGAGGTAATGATATAATGATGCAGATCACGTACCATAGAAATGTACACTTGTGACTTCCGGCCAAGATGAAGGCATAGGTGGACACACTGTGCCTCCTCTCACAACCAAGATTAAGGACAACAAAGATTTAGAAACAAGAAAACAACCAGAACTGATAGAAAACTGAACTGTATGGAAGTCCAACAACTATTCATCCAGACCAGTAAGAGGGGCGGAGTCTCGGCAGGAAAAAGTGGAGGTTGGTGGACCCGGGCCTGCAGGCAGCAGTGGCTAGCAGACCCCAGGTGCATAGGTGGCAGCTAGCGGACCCTGGGCATGGGGTGGCAATGGTGCAGACCCAGTGAGGCCACACAAGGTGGCTGGCTTACCAGGTGGTCCCACATTCATGCGCAGATAATCCAGGCGAAGAGGAAGCGGTGGAAGGGACTGGAATCCGAGAGAGAGCAGAGCAAGCGCCATTGTTCCCTCTCGGGCCCCGCCCCCACATACAACATCACTACCCAGTGACTGGGCTGCCCCACCCTGGGAAACACCTAAGGCTCCATCCCTCACTATGTAACAGCTATCACCAGACCAAAACAAAAACAAAAATGGCTCAAACGGGAGAACAAATTAAAGCTTCAGAGCCAATTCATCTAAGTGATGAAGAGATAGCCAACCTATCAGATGCATAGTTCAAAGCCCTGGTGATCAGGATGCTCACAGAATTGGTTGATTTTGCTCACAAATTAGATGAAAAAATTAGAAGGCTACAATAAGTGAAATGAAAGAAAACGCACAGGGAACCAATAGAGATGAGAGGAAAACTGGGACTCAAGTCAATGGAATGGACCACAAGGAAGAAACAACCAACCAAACAGAAAAGGAAGAAACAAGAATTCAAAAAAATGAGGAGAGGATTAGGAACCTCCAGGACATCTTGAAACGTCCCAACATCTGAATTATAGGGGTACCAGAAGGGGAAGAGGAAGAGCAACAAGTGGAAAACTTATTTGAACAAATAAGAAAGGAGAACTTCCCCAATCTGGCAAAGGAAATAGACTTCCAGGAAGCTCAGAGAGTCCCAAAGAAGTTGGACCCGAGGAGGAACACACCAAGGCACATCATAATTACTTTAACCAAGATTAAAATGAAGAAGAGAATTCTAGAAGCAGCAAGAGATAAGGGGACAGTCACCTACAAAGGAGTTCCCATCAGACTGTCAGCTGATTTCTCAAAAGAGACCTTGCAGGCAAGAAGGGGCTGGAAAGAAGGATTCCAAGTCATGAAAGTCAAGGACCTACATCCAAGATTGCTCTATCCAGCAAAACTGTCATTTAGAATGGAAGGGGAGATAAAGTGTTTTTCGGATAAGGTCAAGTTAAAAGAGTTCATCATCACCAAGCCCTTATTATGTGAAGTGTTAAAGGGACTTTTCTAAGAAAAAGAAGATCAAAAATAGGACAGTAAAAAGACAGCAAACTCACAGATATTAACCACCACACCTAAAACAAAAGCAAACTAAGCGAACAATAGAGCAGGAGCAGAAACACAGAAAAGGAGATCACATGGAGGGTTAGCAATGGGAGTGGGAAGAAGAGAGAGGGAGAAAAAGGTACAGAGAATAAGTAGCATAGACAGTGGGTAGGAAATAGACAGGGGGAGGGCAAGAATAGTGTGGGAAAAGTAGAAGCTAAAGGACTTATGACACATGGACATGAACTAAAGGGGGGAATGTGGGTGGGAGGGGGTGTGAAGGGTAGAGGGGAATGATGGGAGAGAAATGGGACAACTGCAATAGCATAACCAATAAAATATATTTTTAAAAAGCATAATAAATTTTTTAAGCATGTAAAAGAAAAATGTACACTTGAAATGGTCTCATTAACCAGTGCTATCCCAATAAGTTTAGTAAAAATAAATTAATAAATTAATGAAATAAAAATTGCATAGTGTCTAGCAGGGGGTCTTACACATGGGCTAGGTTCCCTAAGTGGTCAGGGGCTGGCTGGGGGGATGGGCAGGTAAGTGCATGTGTTGCAGTGAGCATAGTTGCATTTGCTTGTACATACTTGTGTAGTCCTTTTTTGCTGTCAACTGTGACACCGATGGAAGATTTTCCCTCACTGTTACACGCAGACCCTCCCCCCCACACACACACACACACGCCACCTTTTTGGCCTTTACAACTGTTTACATCCTGGGGGTGGAGGAGTCCCATCACCCTGTGGACATATAGTCAGAATAAATCCCAGCTCTGTCCCTTTCTCTATAGGTACCAAAGGCTTGGAGTGTTCTCCTTCCACTCCCACCATGAACTCCTACTTTTACAAGTTCATGATCAACCTTCTCAAGAGGTTCAGCAGTGAACGGAAGCTCCTGGAGGTCAGAGGCGCCTTCATCATCAGGTTAGCGTCAGCGTACTTTCTCCTCCTCCCACAGCTGTCGTATGGGTGTCTGGTCAGCCATTTTCCCCTGCATGTCACTTGTCTTCTTTTCTTGACATTTGTGTTTACGAAGGAGGTTCTCCCCTTCACCTTGGGTTGCTGGTGCTACTGACATGAGGCAGGTCAAGGTCACCATTTTTCAAACAAATGAATTAGTTTTTTGCTTGTGAGACAGAGATTTCCTTTGAGGTTGACTATCATCTCATTAAATGCCCTTGTCGGGGATTTGGTGGAGTGGGGGCAGTAGGTAAGCCAGTTGGTAGGTGGACCAGGGCTACACTTGGTGCCCACTGCCAGCACAGGGTTCGGCCGGGTGGCTGGCAGCAGCGGCTCTGGAGGAGCAGATGCTGGAGTCCCGGGAGCCCAATCCTGGGTGGTGCCTGGGCCCTAGCCCCTGTCGCTTGACGCCTCTGAAACTGTCATCACCAGTATCATGGCCAGGGTTACCAAAAGAGTGACCTTCAGACCAATAAAACCTAGATGGGACACAGATTTTTCCAGGTTCCTCAACAAAGCCAGGTGGAGGACTCCTGCAGAAAAGGCTGAGTGGCGGTGGTTCGAAGCTCTGGCTGTGTGTGAGGTCTGCAGGGAGGCTTAAAAAAGAATTGATGGCTGGCCCTCCCCGGATCAGTGAGATCAGAACCTCTGCAGTGACGAGGGCTATTAAAGCCACCCAAGTACCTGAGGAACAAGCTAGACTGGTGTGGTCCCAGGAGTCAAGGAGGCCTCTGAGGCTTGTGGCGGGATCAGGGAGTTGAAGGAGGATTCCCAGCAATGCATCCAGCCTTTGCAGAGGCTTCAAGGCAGGGGAAGCATGGAGAGTCCATTTTACTGAAAACCAGAAGGTGAGGGGCAGAGGAGCTCAGCCTTGTGGGCCGCACTGAGGATTGGGGACCTGACCCAAGAGGTTATGGGGAGCCACTGAAAGGTCTTGAGCAGGGAAATGGTGCGACCAGACTTCTCTTTTTAAAGATCACCGTTCTGCTTGGGGGCGATGGGTGGAGGGGCAAATGGATGTGGAGGTGGGGGACTGTTGTCCAAATGAGAGACGGCGGCAGCTGCTGGGATGGAAAGAAACAGTGGGATTCAAGAACTCATAGGAAGTATAATTGATTGGTGATTGATTGCCGGAAGGAATGAGGGGAGAGGGAGTTGGGAGTGACATGCAGGACTCTGGAGTGACAGTGTGACAGTGGGGTGGGTAGGGGTAGCCATCCCTAGAATGGGAGCCCTGGAGGAGGAGCAGGGAGGGAAGGGGGTCCATATTTGAGTTTCAATTGCTTTGGGGACAGCAAAAGACTGATGTTGAAGAAGCAGTTTTTACGTCTCTCAAAAGAGGGACCTAGGCCTGAGATACAAATCTGGAAATCGATGCCATAGTCATTCGTTCACTCATTCATTTATTCAACAGACATTGGCTGAATACTGATTCTGTGCAAGGTACTATTCTAGATGGTGCACTTGTGGAGTTTTTATTTTTCAGGAGTAAGAACAGTCAGTTGTTAGTGGGCAAAGAAGGAAGGGAAAGAGCCTCAGCAAAGCCCATAGGAGCTCCAGTGTGTAATGGCTGGGGAAAGAAGAAGCCAGGAGAGGAGGCTGAGAAGAAGGGCCCAGGAGGTAGGAAGAAGCAGAGGAAGGAGGGGCATGGCAAGAGGCAGTGAAGGGAGATGAGTCCCCAGGAGGGCCTCTTGCAGAGCACAAGGGAGGGAGCCACCGGGCCCTGGCTCTAGGGCCAAGCGGGGAGTTGAGGGACTTGGAGAACAGGCAGAAAGATTGAGTCAAAGGAGAAGACAGGCTTGCCTAGCCAGGACAAATAGCAGGACCCAAAGTTTCTGTCTGCCAGGAGGAAGGGGCTTCTGATGGCCTGGACTACCCAGAGTATCATGTGGGGGTGGGAGGGTGTCACCACGCTTTGGCATTGGGGATCGGGTCATTCTCTGTGGTGGGGGTGTCCTGTGCAGTGTAGGGTGTTGAGCAGCTTCCCTGACCCCTACACACTAGGTGCCAGGAGCACCCCACCCATCCAGTTGGGACACTCAAAAATGTCTTCAAACATTTCTAAGTGTCCCCTTGGAGCAAAATCACCCTGAATGAGAACCCAAGTTAAGAGGGACAGAAATTGTTTGTTATCCTCCTTGTCCAGAAGGAAGATTTCCACAGTTTTTCATCACATCAAGTTGGATAATCAGTTGGGGATTGAAGTTAGGGTTAGATGTGGTACAGACCTCCCCCACCAGGAAAATGACAGACTGTCCCACATGAGTGACAGTTGACTTTATGTGGTTTTCCAAATCGCAGGAGTGTCAGCCCTGGAAGACTTTCAGGACGCCAGAGGGGAGAGAGGCCTTTGCAAAAGGCCTTCGTCGCCAGTTTCCTCCCTGGAGAACTGGCTGTAATGGGTTCTTCAACCCTCTCTCAGCCTCACATGCCCCGTCAGGGAGCGGGGAGGTGGAGCACAGCGGGGGAGTAAGCACCCCCAGACAGCACCAAGCAGAAGTGCAGCAGCATGGGCCCTGGGGGGCTGGTGGCCCTGCCACCACAGCGTTCCCATTTCCAGCCTGCAGGGCAGTGACGCTTTGCTTGCTTTGCGGCATCTCCCAGGCATCCAAGGCTGATGAGAACCCTCATTTTGCAGAAGGGAAATGAGAGGAAGCCATGTACCCACCCATCCTGGTTGGAGCAGGGCTGCAGAGCCCTGCACTCTGCTAATTCCATGGCTACCACCTGATCCCTTCTGTGCCGGGTCAGGTGCCTCGAGAGGTCTTGTACAGCTGAGAGCCCAGACCACGTGGGGCCCCAGTTCTCAGGAGCTCCTCCCTCCTGGTCCACTGGGGGCTCAGCACATCCAGCATGGTGACAGCTCACTGTTTCGGGGCTCACACCGCTCATGGGCCACACTGGGACCTCATGGCATCACGCCTGGCCTCACTCCCACCCCACACAGCCCTAGAGTGTCTTAGCCCCTGGCACTCACACAGAGAGCCAGGGCTGGGACAAGGAAGCTTGTGGCTGGGCCCTCGCACATGTTGTCCCCCTTAGTCCTTTGCTTCATTTGTCTAGCCTGTCATTACTCTGAGCAGCACCAGCACCTGTCAGTACATGTTAAAGCTGACGACAGCCACCTGGCCCTGCGTCCTGTGGGCCATGCTGGTTCTGTGGACCAGCTGCCTATTAATCCAGCGTGCCCGGCCCTGGCTGGCCAGCCCAGGTCACAGTCCAGGCCATCACGGTGTTCGCAGTGCGGTGTCAGATGTGGAGGCAGCCTTGAAAATGTGCTTTCCTCCTCCTTCCCATGGTCAGGGGCCGAGGCCCTGCAGCAGAGCTGGCTGGGGATGAGCCCTCGGGAGTGTCGGAGGGCCTGCCTGCTTCTCATTTCATTTCCTTGTTTTCTGCTGAGGGCTTTAAGGAGGGGCATAATAACAGTGCTCGAGGACTGCTGAGATGGAGCCACAGGCTCGATAAGAAACACAGTAAATGATTTAACCCTCCAGGTGTTGTGCAAACTGTAAGTTGCTCCTCTCAACCCTCAGAACTGACCATTGAGGAAAAAAGGAAAAGAATTCTTCTGGCAGACAGTTTCTGCAGTAGTGTGTTTAGCTCAGGGTCCGGGAGCGGCTGCCGTCCCTAGGACAAAGGCATCTGGAGTCCTTGAAGACAGACATCTGGTGGGGGGTCTTGGCATTGAGGAAGATGCCTGACTTCCCTCAGGACCGGGAGCGTTTCCTCTCCCCCACAGCTTTCCCAGGCTGCGCCTCCATAGGGGGTGGGAGTGGGGCCCCGAACTCCAGCCAGGCCCCTGGCTGGGTCGGACATCCTCTGTGCACCCGAATGGCCTTGTTATCTGGTGGGCGTAGTAGTGCACGCATGTTGAGTTTGGGGACTCAAAACCTCGGCCAGACTTGCCGGGACCTGCTCACAAGCCCACACCCACAGGAAAGACGACACGGTTAGGGGCTGCTGAGAAGAGGCTGGTGCCAGGCACACGCAGCCCTGCCCACACCCATACCCCCTCCCCAGAACTCCATGGGTGAATGGCAGATGGGCCTCCCAAGGCACTCAGGGCAGGATTCAGAGGGGAGCTCCTCGAGGGACACAGACCGGGGTTTGAATCCCAGGTCTTCCAGTTGTTAACCACGTAACCTATTTCCAAGCCTGTCCTGCTTTACCTGTAAGACAAAGATGATGGTGTTGCCTGCCGTTTGCAGGGAGGGTTACACACGACTTTGTGTCACAGCTCTCAGCACAGCTTGATAAAGGGGAGCTGCTGTTCCGTCTCATGTGGCCTCGGCCTCTCACGGTGGTCTGTACGGGCGCGAAACCGGACTCGAGAGAGTGAAATAATTGACCTTCTGTGCTGACAGCTGGCTCCGGTGTGCCCGGCCTGCTGCCCCAGCACCCAGGGCACCCAGCAGCACCCAGACTGGCCCCACTAAGACAACTCTGCCCAGGGTGGGTGTTCGTGTGCACTCGTCTCCCTCTTCCAGCCTCTTCCCACCCTCCATGCCAGTGCAGGCAGGACAAGTGTGGGCCTTGTTTCCCCATGAACTGGTCCACTTGTACCCGTTAGAAAAGGCGAGGAGGGAGAAAACGCAGCCTCTTTGATAAACTGTGATATGAACTCCAGCGTAATCCAACAGCTGGGATCTTTACAAGGCCTGCTTCTGTGCTGGGAAGGGGGTGGGCCTGAGGACGCCCCACGCTGCCAGCCAAGACAGCCCTCCGGCCAGCCATCCTTTGCCTTAATCAGCTGAGCCTTTTCCCATCCTCTTCCTCTCTGCCGCCTTGCAAAGAGGACTGGCCAGAGAATGCTTTCTTTTTAACAAGCAACTGAGGCTCCAACCAGCCCAGCTGATGGTGGACTAGGTCCCAAGCACCCTCCCCTAAGAAGAGGCGGGTGTTGGAAGAGCACGGCCTGGGGCCCCAGTCAGAGATGGGGGGACAGTCATGAGGCCACTTCCTTGAGACCCTGACCTCCCCCACGCCACTCCCCTCCCCAGGGTTTGCATAAGAGCCCTGTGTTGGGGTGGGTGGAGTGGGGAATTGATTGGCTGCTGAGGTGGGTGGTGGGGCAGGGGAGCCAAGGCCGAGGAAGCCACTGGAAACTGGACTTGTTTTTAATTGAGTGGGCTGAGGGAGGGCCTCGGGAGAAGAAGCTCTCTTTCATGCTGCGATTGGGAAATCCCACTTTGCTATCCTTGTGCGCTGGCCTGGGAGATCAGCCCTTGGCTAGAGCTGAATGGCCCTGTGGCTGGGGCAGCCCCGCCAGCTGACCGGCCTGACTGCCCTCACTTTCTGCAGCCTCTCCTCCCCTGAAGCTGTTGCCGCTGCGTGCATTCCTTTACCCTGTCTGACTTTGGAATTGCCACATACCTGCCTCGGGGGCATGGGCCAGGTCCCCAAAAGCCCATCCTGCCGAAGCTATTAGAAGATGAATCAGAGTGAAGTGGCAAGACCCAGATCCCTGGTTCAGTGGCATTTGAGGAGAGCATGCTTTGCCCCAGGCCTGCAGCAGAGGGCTTCAGGAGGTCCCACTCGGATCTCTTCCTCTTGCCCCTTTAATGGATTGCATTCATTTGCTCAGAATAGAAATCAATTACTGTGACAAACACGCACTGACCTCGGTCTCTCTGCTGGGAGAGCCCGTGATCCACCTACCCAGAATGCAGGCAGGTTTTGATCTTTTACTAGTTTGTGGTCATTTGCTTTTCCCCAGCTGAGAAGGAGATAGGACATAGAACAGAGCTGGGGAATTCTTCCAAGGCGTTCCCTACGTCCCTCTCAGGAGCCTCTCTTCTTGCCGTCTTTAAGTTAGTCTGCCCAGCTCCTTGTGTGACTCTTCTGGAGCTTTCCACAGTCATTCTCCATCCCTCCCTGGGCCAGGGCTGGTGCTTTTGTTGAGGTACAGGACCGTAAAGGGAGTGCGGCAGAAGCTACTTTGTACAACCAGCTCTTGCCTCCGATCTCGTCACTGGGGACAGCGCTGAGGGAATGTGAATAGCAGGCGGGGTCTGACACGCTGGGGAAGAGTCCTGCTCTCAGAGACAGGAAGATGTCCTTGTGAAGGGCAGAATGCAGGGAGCCCAGCCCCTCTATTTCCACTCTCCCCTAATCCCAGCACCTCACAGAACCGTCTGTGTGTGACCCAAGGGTGACAGGGATGGGGGGGTTGGGGGGGGGGCAGATGAACCAGTGGTTTTGCCCTGCCTCCTCTAAGCAGTCCCCACACTGTCCCTGTAGAGCCCACTGTCACACACTGGCCCTCCCTGGAGAAGTGATGTGTTTTCTTCTGGAAAATGGAAACATGTGTTGAGCCTTGGTAGGCTAGGCTGGGTTTAATTAGGTTTAAAGGGTGGGGGATGGGGGAGGAAGTGCTAGTCAGAGGGAACCCTGCACAGTGAGCTCTGGAATTCTGGGGAGCTTTAGAGGGAAGTGTCCCCATGTTTCAAGGGGACCTCCTAATCCCCATGAGGGGGAAGCTGGAAGGAGGCCAAGGGTCCACTCGTTCTGAGCAGGCTTGTGGGAGGTTAGAGGTCAGAGGTGAGCTTGGGGTTGGGGGCATGTGACCCAAGCAGCCCTCCTCCCACGGAGCCAGTTCTTGGCCCCAGGGACCTGGAGCCCTCCTGGTGGGGCGAGGACCCAGGAACCGTGCCGTGCCGCTCGTTGCACAGGCTTGCCTTTTGGATTCCTCATTACAGGGGCTGGTACCTGCTGGGCCCATGCCAGACTCTGATTAAAATGTGTCGTCTCCCCTCCTGAGAAGCATTAGCTCCCCTGGCCGGGCTGTGATTCAGGCAGCAGCAGGGCCTGGGGGGTGGGGGGTGGGCGGTGATTGTCAGGAGCTGTTGCCAGGGGCTAAGAACTTGATAATGAATTTCTGAAGTCTGAGGGGTTGTTTCTAGATGGAATCTGCAGTCCCCTGGATCTCTTTATACTTTACCTATGGATGCCAGGAAGCTGACAGTTTTGACCTCAGTAAGTTAGCTGAGTTGATTAGCAAATAGCTGATGGGTACTGTATTGTCACATGTTAACCAGACAGCGGCAAGTTTGGAATTGGCTCCTAGAAGTCATTTCCATCCTCCTGCCTCCTTGGGGTAGGGCTGCATCTGAGCCAGGACAAAGAGGTGTCCTTAGTTTAAAAAGTGCTCTTAAACTCCTTCCAGAGCAGCAGTGACAGAGTGTGTCCTGTTCATCCCTGGTAGGATGTGTTCCTCAGGAGGCACTTCCCTCCGGTGTCACTTCCACCTGGGTATCCTCAGGCAGCCCTTAGGGCCCCTCTGTTCTCCACACAAGTGGTTTCTTTTAGCAGGTAGCCACAAAGGTATATCTATCTATCTATCTCTCTATCTCTATCTCTCCCCCCCGCCCCCCCTTCAGAAAAACACACAGGGTTTCTCTCACATGCGGTGTGTGAGAGGCTGTCCAGCCCAGCTGCCCCTTCCACACAGGACAGTTCCCATCTTTGAGTGCAGAGCGGGGTTGCGCTGTGGAGGACCTGGCCTGGGGCAACCCTGGCACCACCGAAAGTCTCTCGAGATCTGAAGTGGATGATGGAACTTTCTTTAAAAGTTTGCAGCTTCAGCTCCCAGGAGAGCTTTGGGTCTATTGCTGTTGTCGTTCGTCATTATGTTCTAACACCCCTGTAAGCAGCAGAGCATCTGCCCCCCACCCCGGTCTGTGGTTGCGTGTGACCCCAGGGGAGCTGCAGAGCCGTCCAAGACCCGGAGCCGAGGATCTTGGTTGTCTTCCAGGCTGGTGGTGGAGACCACTTGGGAAAAGAGCCCAGTCTCCAGACCGGACTTTGCTTTTCCTCGGCCCTCACTGGAAAGAAGCTGTACTCTCGTGCCGTCTCCCTTTCACCCAGGGTCGCTCACCTCAGAGAATCCCCACGGTGCCTGCCCTGACGTGACGCCACCCCGCTCCGCCTCCCCCAGCTCTCCTCCTGCTGGCGGCCACCTCTCAGGCAGAGGCGACACGCCGAGTAAGCCCGTGTGTCCTTCCCCGCTCTCCTAGCCCCCGGCCCTCCAGGCTCCTGCTCATCCATTACCCTGGCCTACTTCCGGTCTATATTTAGATGACATAATCTCGTTGGAACTGCCTGGCACTTGGATGGTAAATGCCTTTCTTGGTCTAAATCTCCATTTTGTTTCATGTTCAAAAGGATGTGTCTCACTCCCTCCTTCCTCCCAGGTTCTTTGCTTTTCCTTCTGGTTTATTGGTCGTTCATGTCAGTGCACGCTGGCCTCTCTGTCTCTGAAGCTGAGCAGAGGTGGGTTTCAGGT